>JASFAX010002857.1:0-44452 GCA_030737875.1 Allium sativum
GATTAGCGAATTTATACGTAAATAAATTCTGGAAAAATTCTTAAAATTCTAAAAGAATGTTTTAAGGCTCTGTTAGAAATTTGGGTTAATTTCAATGTGTTTTGCTAATCATATGCTTAAACATGATTAAGAGGGATTATAGGAAAATGTGAGGTTTTGGCCACTTTTGATCCATTTTGATTCACTTAAATAGTTGTTTGTTGCTTGTGGTTGCTGTTATATGTTGCTATGACTCTTTGGTATTCTTTGTGATTGATCCCAATAGTTAGATTGGTCGAAAACGCCGTCGAGAGGCGTATAAACAGTTGCTGGAAAGTTGTAGAAAACTGCAGGGTATCTAACCGGATCGGATCGGGTAGGGGATCGGATCGGACATATCCGAACCGGACCGGGGCGTGGTACTTTCTGGAGCATGACGTGAAGAGGCAGCAAGGAAGGCCTGGTCGGATCGGAGGGGCGTAGCGTGGGATCGGAAGGAACAAGGAGGACTGAAGTGGAAGAAAGAGGAGCATGGATAACATATTCCGAACCGCTTCAGAATCACCGAACCGAACCGCATGAGGGAGAGCTCCGAACCGCACCGCATGAGGGAGAGCTCCGAACCGAGCATGAGGGAGAGCTCCGAACCGAACCGCATGAGAGAGAAGGACCCGAACCCAGAGGATGGTGGCACTCCGAACCGAACCGGGGGGGACGTATCCGAACCGAACCGAACATGGGGAACTGGACGTGTACTTTTACTACTTCGTGATGACTTTTCTGAAGACCCACTCCAATTCGATTAAAACCCGAGATGCAAAGGAAGTCCAGATGAGAAGTTAGAGCTCAAGATTTAGATGGGAATCAATGAGTTCGCTTCATGGTTGGGCTTTGCTGCGGGACGCGTGCCAAGGAGTTATCGACGTCTATAGCTTTAGGCCACTATGGTAGGAGGTACGAAGGCGGATTCAGGGCCATTATGGCATCGGTAGAACCAAGGGCTACGACCAATGAAGTGGGTCATTGAAATGTTTGGTCATGACTCCAAGTGTTTGGCTTGGTCATAGCAGGGTTTCTACAAGTCGGGATTTGTCGTTACCTCAGTTTGTCTAGTGTTCCAAAGTGGTAGATGTCGTACGCTTTACGCACTGAGTGAGAGATGTGAGGATGGTTGCTATGGATGAATTGTTGCTATCATTGTGACATGTACACCCCACCCCCCGTATTCTTACACTATTTATTATGGCACCTTGGAGTATTGTACGGTATGTGGTACTAACTCTTTGGTTGCAGGTCCAGGTTCAGGTATGGTTTAGTATACCTGTTATTACTCTGTTTAGATGCTTATCGCTCATACCAGGCTTTATGTCTGACCCAGAGTTTTATGTCTCTTCTTATTACTCTGGGTGCTCACACGAGCAGACTAGAGACAGGTTAGCTGGTGATGCACGGGTAGATGATTCGGAGACGAGCAGGAGGCTTCCACGTAATATATACATAATATTCTCCCTGTGTTGTTGAAGATCACTGCTTGGGCATTGTTGGTGTATCTTCTACTTTAGCTTTCTTTTGCTTAGAGACAGTAAATTTGGAAAATTGTAATAAGCTGTATATGGATTTCCGCTGCTCTGATGATTGATGTTGATTTTAGTTATCAGCTTATGCACTGTCTCGCCTGTTTTATGTCAAGTATGTTATTATTATATTTTATCCCATGCGCTGTGAGACATTCTACAGGTTCCTTGATTTGTTCATTCCCTTCTTTCCTCTCTCCTGACGACCGTCTTGTGCTAGTCGGGCATGTGTACAGCGCACTTTTGGAGGAAATGCAGGCTGGTGCGAGGCGGGCTGTCACAGCCAGCGTGGGATAGGCCAAGGACAGGAATCTCGAACGGCGTACGAATGGCAGTACGGTTGGCGTAGAGGTCTAAATGGGGGTAATGAAGGGGAGCGAGCTGTTCGCAGTATGAGTGTGGACCAAGTTTTGAAAATGATGAATGAAAGCACGGTGCATGATTTAGTGGAGTTCGTTACTATGTATGGTAGGGTACAAGGTACACATGTGGAGCTTTTGCAAAGATTTATAAGAAGGATGTATGTGCCATCAGGGAAAGCTGAGTATGGCATTGTACTAGAGGAGAGGAGGGCGGATTGAATTGAAGTAGAAGGAGCTTGCGGGTAAAAACAATATACTGTAGCTTAAATGTATAAATTGGAAGAAAGGCGTGAATACTGTGCAGCTTAAAGGATACGGTGAAGGGATAAATTCAGTAACCAAGTGATTAAGGGAAAGAGTGTCGACAGAAAATTCATGCGGCGCAGACAATCAAATAAGGGTAGCAGCGTTCGTCGCACGGTATACGGCGCAAAAAGCATGGAGGGGGCTTTGACACAAACTGGAACAAAGGGTTCAAACATGATCGTAGTGGAGATCGAAATGGTGACGAAGTATAGCAGAATAAAATGCCTGCTCAGATCTATCGATTGACGCAAATCGTTATTTAACGGTTAACGCGCGAATGTGAGTAAATTCACTGACTCTGATCTATTTTTAATATTATAATAGTGATAAATATTGGTTGAATGTTGTGTGATGGTCGTTTAGGTAGATTACAACTAAATTGGTTGAAATATACATATATCGTTGCATGTGTTGGACACTGATTCCATCGATTACAATACTCCCTAGTATGGAATTAGTGTTAATTGTGTTGACTAACATCTATGGATGCGGGAAACCAGTTGGAGGAATCCAACCGGATTCCTCAATATTTATATGTACTGTTTGAATCATGTTGAATGGAAATTCCACGTTATGTTAATTTAACAAATAAATGATATCGATTTAGCAAATGGCAACAATCGACCATAAACTCATCTGTTGTTAAGAAGTTGATTGACCGCCAAGCAAATCAACGAAGTTAATTATAAAAATTATATTTTATAATTAAAGAGAAGTTTAAATTATAATAGAAGTTCTATTATAGATTAATATTTTATAGTTCAGTTTTTAAAGTAAATACAAACGATTGTTTGATAAGTTATGAAGCTGTAACTATCCTGTAAGTAAATAATTTGGATAATTATTGTAAAGTAAACAGTTAAGGAAGATTATTAGAATAATTATATTAATCTAATGAAGTAAAGTAAATATAATCAGTTAACGAATTTACTGATGGTTTAGAGTGGACTAAATCAACTGGGTTATGAGAAAATGATCATTAGATTGAATATGTCTTAGATTAATCTAATAATAATAGATTAGAAATTAATTGTTTAAAATTAATAATATTTTCTTAATTATTAATTACCCTTTTTATGTAGCTTAAATGATTGTTGAACTAATATAATTAGTTATTGTCTATCCGAAGTAAGCAACTAATCTATTTAGATTAATAAAGCAGTAAAATTGTTTTACTTCAATGAGGATGAAGTTAATCTTTATTTAATTATTTTAATTAAGTAATTATGACTTGAATGGGAATAATTTAAGATAATCATTAGGTTATAACAAGATGTTACTTGAATGAAGTATACTAATAGAGAGTGAAAACGTCAAAAGACGAAGAGCGTTAATGGTTTTTGGTAAAGAAGCTATAAATGGAATCCTATAGCAAGGTTGAAGCGAAGGGTAAATATTTAATATTAATAGTTATAAATAACCAAGTTCCTCAAAGTAAGTAGATAGTGTATAAAACCATGTTTCAAATAAAACAAGCAATACGGTTTAATTGGTATTAGAAGTAATAAGGGAGTTTAACGTTATGAACTTATATCTGTTCTAAGATAAGAACGTTCTCGATCAAGGTCTGAGAGGTAAATAAAATACCCCAAATTGAACGACTTCACTATTGTCGAGGAATAGTATCAGTTTGTAAGGGAAAAGAGATGTCAAGATTTTTTATAAAGGGATATAGCAGCGTATAGCAAGCTTTCGAATTATAACGATAAAATAACGCTGTTGATTAGGCTTAAGCGTGACTGTTATGTCGAGATTAGTTATAAAGGAGAATATTACAGCGTATGACAAGTTTTGAACTGTAACGATAAATTAACGCTGTTAAACAAACTTAAGCGTGGTTTTTATATATAACAATACTTCCTAGGAAATGTAAACAGTTTGGTTTGAAATCCACTTATTCTAAAAGTAATAAGTAACAATTTCTGTCCAAAGAAATATAAGAACGAGTTAGAAAGAGATATTGGAAAATTGTTTCAAAAAGCAATGATATCATTTCGATATTCGAAATGTGATTAGAATTTAACCATTAGGATTTGGAATTTTAATTTGACGATGTCGAATGTATTAAAGTAAATAATCTTTAGGAATTATAATTTGATAGGACAATTAACATTTAGTTTTAAAAAAATAAATGTTGATAGGATAGAAATCAGTATTTAGTTATAAACTTGATATTGATTTGATAAGAAGTTGACTTAGAAACAGAGTTTATAAAGTGGAATAGGAATATAAAAGTATGAAAGAGATTTCGGTAAACAAGATAAGGGAAATTATTTCGTGAATAAAGAGTTATATGATAAAGATGTTCAGATTTCTATAAAGGGTTGGTATTCACATTTCAAAGTGAATAATGTTTTAAAAGTGAACGATGGGCCGATTAAAAGGTTAAAATGAAATTGGAACTATTTTCCAATGTAATTAGGGTAGATTATCCAAGTATAGAAATAAAGAATGTAGAATTAATGGTAATGGTTCGAATGTTAATAACGTATATTTTCTGAAACATGAAATAATAAGAGTTTATAATAACTAGAAATGTTTTCCAAGAAGTGTAAGAAAGGCTAAAACGAGATTTGAGAAATATCTGGTAAGATATGGGAATTCGAATAATAAAAACAAATGTTAAATAAAAAGTACCTGTGTTTGTGTGATATCTAGTTATACATTTGAATGAATGTTTGTTTTTACTTCAATGGTTAAATCACCGACTATCAAAGTGCTTTGACTATCGTTGTCAATACGGAGAGATCGGTTGGATATATTATCCGAAAACCACTCTGTATAGGCATAAGCGCTGCAAATTATATTATGCTGAAGACAATTGAAGACGGAGTGAAATGAAGGGTCGTCCAGTTCCAGGGTGCTTTCTGTTTGTCCAGTCCTAGGACAACTTGTATGGACGAGTGTCTTACAGAGTATTTCCAACGGTCACGCCGTTGATTTTTACGAATATACCAAGTTGGTGGGGAGAAGGTAACTTCTCTTTATTCTACACCCAGTGTGCATTTTTGTAATCAATATGTGATTACGGATTTGATGATGTGGCATTCAAAGTGAATGGTGATCAGATGTTCTGAAGATAGACGTAGCCTCTAGCCTCACAACCAGGAAGTAACAAAAGTTGGGCTAGGTAGCGTGGCTAGTTGGGTCATCCCCAAGGAGGGTGTATTGTCACCGATCTAGAGAAAATTCATATTTATACTTCTTTTCGATTCTGTATCTTCGGATTACAGTTGGATGGCCAACAACCGTGGGTGGCAGTATATTCGATACACTCAGGCTAAATGAGTGGTCGGTCATGTGTGGCCGAGTTGCAAGACGTTCTTGTTGAACCCAGGTATATCCCCTCTAGAGTACACTGGTCGGTAGGTGCTCCCATACCTTGTCTGTTGGAATCCAAACTCCAATAAGCGCCCTGCGGTTTATGATTTTATACTATATATATATGTGGAGCGTGAGATGCAAGCATTCTACTACTTGAATATTTATTTGCTTAGACATTATCATAATATCACTGGATTTGATATCAAAGATATTTTGGGTTATAGTAAGGTAAAAGCCGTCCATGTTTATGTGTGGGCTGGCCTTACGATTATCCTTTGTTTTCAAAAGGATTTTCAAAGTGAAACAGTATGGTTGGAATTTACTCACACCAGTCCCATGACTGATCCAGAGTTTATTTTGTTTGTTTTCCCTAAACTCTTGGGTGCCCAAATTTGTACGGGCAGTCAAGTGTTTCAGGCTTTTACAGATACACTTGGAGGAGCTTAAAGCAGAAGGCTTCACCGTTAGTATTTAGAGATTATTTCCTCTATGATATGATGTATTGTACTATGATATATGGTATGTATATACAATATAGTTTTGTAACTCAAAGTTATGTTATCTAATACATTTTATGTATTCCACTGTGAGTTTTGTGTTTACTCTGATTCTGTTCAGTTGTTGTATTCTCCTTCTTCTATTCTATTAGTTCTATCTTATCTTTCTCACCCTCTAAATTCTTCTATTAATGACCTGAATTTTCATGCACTTTGAGTTGAATGTGTAGAATATTAGTCAGCTCAAATTGGCACGGATTTTCGGGCCACCACAATTGGTATCAGAGTTGTCGGTTAAGTGATTACCTTGGCTCTGTGGCGTAACTCGGTATAAATGGAGTTAGTAATACTCTAGATTGAGTTAGAGTGTATATATATACGAGCGCATATTTGTAAATTAATATAAAAACTGTTTTATATTGTATTGACTGGTCAGTCGAGTGGTTTATGAATTTTGGTCGAAACAGTATTGCAAACTGTGTCGATAGGTATTTCTAAACTCTTGAACAGATACACAGTATGTTTTAAAAAGAGGGTAAACGAAATAATTTTACCCAAAATATATTTTGATATAAAAGAAGTATATATCTTGAGATTATTATAGTATATTGGATGTGTTGATCATTATTATGATCAAATAAGATTTATAATTGAGTTGGTCATATAAATAACCAATCGAAATATTATATGAGTATAATATACAAAATTAGATGAACGAAATCTGAATTTAAATCATATTTGGAATTTAAAACTCTGGTAATTTGGAAAAAGGATTGTAAATGAATTTTGAATTGAATATATAGAAAATTCAAAATCCTGGGAGATTTGAAAATTGTTTTCCAAGCATTGTGAAAGATATTTTGAAATGGAAGTGTTTAAAAATGAGTTTGAAAAGTGGTATAGTATTGAACTCACTTTGATGGCTGGGAAATAATTCCGATGATGAACCGCGGCATTATCGGTGTTCATTTTCGAGTTGATAAGTGACAATTACTATCAAAGACTTTGTTTTTGAATTATTGTGAGGAAACAAGTTGTCAGAAATTCAAATGTTTTGAATTTCTATATTATGAATATATATTATTTCAAACTGATTTGAAATAAAAACCTCAGGAACTTGAATTTTGAAATTTAAAATTTACTTATGAAGTAAATAAATAAAAATTTAACTAAGTCAAATTAAAATTGGTTTATATTAGAGATAATCTGGAATGGAATCGAATTGATGAATAAGGAGTTGGAATTGAGTTTGGAGTTGGAATTTAAATGGAGTTATAAGTGGATGATGTGGTCTGAGGATAATTTGAATGGAAATAGAGTGGAAATGAAATTGTATATGCTGAAGTGGTGGCAAATCGCAGAGATAGAGTTGAATGGCCGATAAAAGGGTACATGTTTAAATTATATTGAGTATGGGGTTTATGAGCCAGTCTAACAAGCCGCTTGGCTGTTTTATTTTCTTTGGATTGGAGAAGGCCCAGAGTTACAAGTTGTTGTAGTACCAAATAAGCCATGCATAGAAGATGCTGGCAAAATTCTCCAAAAATTGGAGCTGTTAGGAAATTTTCAGAATTTTGAAAATGTTCGAATTGAGAAGGAATTAATAATTAATTAGAATTAATAAGTTCAGTTGAAACTGAAATTATGAAGTAAACCGAAAATATTTTTAACCTGTTTGCAACAGAGATTGTAGCATTTTCCCTATCTTAGCAATTTCGAGGACGAAATTATTTTACGGGGGTAGGAATGTAATGACCCGCATTTTGTCGATTCGTATTTGAATATTTAAAACAGTTTAAATATTGAATTTGTAATATAAGAGAATTTATATATAAGTTAAAATGAAGTTGAACGTATAAAAATATATATTAATTATAATCGAGCTCACAACGACGCTGCAGTTCGTAATTTAACGTTCTGAACTTCAACTGAGTGTACAGGACTCGTTATTAGTCGGATTTCTTCGAAATAAGAAGCGTTCGAATCTGTTAAACTGTATCTTTCTAACAGAAGTGAAAAATCATGATTTCGGCGTATAGATTGCAAGATATGTCCAAATCAAATATTCAGAAAGTCGCTATGAAATCGTTTATCGACCTTAACAGTTTATTTGATATAACTAGAGACGGTTGCAAAATTTGAACAAGGTTCTTTTGGGACATAGTGATAATTTAATTTTTAGAATTTTATTGTAATTTTTAATTAATTTAATATGCAACTTTTTATTTGGAGTATTTCGCACCCTATATCGATATTTTGGGATTTCACAATATAAGTTAATCTACCGATATTATTATATATTTGAGATCGTGGCACCTTGTCCGTCACGATGATATTTTTATCTCTGTCTGTAGCTGCTCGTACGAAAACAGAACTTTTCACAACGGTACCCTTATAAAAATATACTTATAATCAATCCATTTAAAAGTCTAAATTAAGTCTTCCTCTATACGGTAAGCCTAGTAACATGGCTACAACAAGCTATACCTTCAAATCAAATGAAATCGAATTGTTGCCATCTCAAGTAACTAAATATAATACATATAAAACATTCCTTACTTGCTAGGTATGAGTAGCATTTTTCCTCGTTTCCCATCACCACCCTAGTTCTGAAGAACCCATATGCCTAACATGTTGGAAAACCATACCCTATTGCATTCCTTCACCGCTAAGGCAATATATTTTAAAAGCCTAATCTATCACCTATCGCTTAAGGGTTAAGCTATCATGTTGTATAAATACATGAGGGATGCTTTCTCCAAAAATCCATCTACTAACTTGTAGAAACCAAAACTTCCAACAAGAAAAAAAATATAATAATGGAAAATAAAAGAGAGAAAAACCATGGAGTGTTTATAGAGGAGGACCGCATCGTTTAGCAAAGTACCTGAATGTTTTGGAATCTAAAACTTTCGGTGGTCTCTGACTCTCTACTGTGCTGAATCATGGGCACTAGGACTCGAAATCTGAAGTGATTTGTGTAAACGAGGTGATGAGAGGATTTTCAGTGAAGGCGCGTTTAGTTGGGCTCTACTATGTACGGCAAAGGCTGAAAGTCGAGGTCGACGAGGAGAGAGCGAGCTGCGAAAGAGGGTGCTATGGTTGTGGAGCTCCGGGATATATGGTCGATGGTGGTTTCATTGACTCAAGTGAAGGGGGGAGGGACGTGAATGCATGGGAACTGGGTGTGATGAGGCTAGGTTGAATACACACAAGCAAGAGTGTGTACAGATGGTGTTTGAAGTTGATGTTGTGTTGATCAAACTCTGCGGAAGTCGGGAGGGTTTTAACAGTAAAACAGTTGGCATTTTGGGGTAGTAGAGGATCACCGAGGTGGTAATAAGGGATGGGGGTGCTGGCGTATGTATTGATTATGGGAGTAGTTAGTTGTTATGTGAAGAACGCTACCATTTTCTTTTCGCACTTCATGTGCCAGCATGGGATAGGCCAGGGACAGGAATCTCGAACGGCGTGCGGATGGAAGTAGGGTTGGCGTAGAGGTCTAAATGGGGGTTATGAAGGGGAGCGAGCTGTTCGCAGTATGAGTATGGACCAAGTTTTGAAAATGATGAATGAAAGCACGGTGCATGATTTAGTGGAGTTCGTTACTATGTATGGTAGGGTACAAGGTACACATGTGGAGCTTTTGCAAAGATTTATAAGAAGGATGTATGTGCCATCAGGGAAAGCTGAGTATGGCATTGTACTGGAGGAGAGGAGGGCGGAATGAATTGAAGAAGAAGGAGCTGGCGGGTAAAAACAATACACAATAGCTTAAAGGTATAAAGTGGAAGAAAGGCGTGAGGACTGAGAAGCTTAAAGGATACGGTGAAGGGATAAATTCAGTAACCAAGTAATTAAGGGAAAGAGTGTCGGCAGAAAATTCATGGGGCGCAGACAATCAAATAAGGGTAGCAGCGTTCGTCGCACGGTGTACGATGCGAAAGGCATGGAGGGGGCTTTGACACAAACTAAAACGAAGGGTTCGAACATGATCGTAGTGGAGATCGAAATGGTGACGAAGTATAGCAGAATAAAACGCCTGCTCAGATCTATCGACTGACGCAAATCGTTATTTAACGGTTAACGCACGAATGTGAGTAAATTCACTGAATCTGATCTATTTTAAATATTATAATAGTGATAAATATTGGTTGAATGCTGTGTGATGGTCGTTTAGGTAGATTACAACAAAATTGGTTGAAATATACATATATTGTTGCATGTGTTGGACACTGATTCCATCGATTACAATACTCCCTAGTATGGAATTAGTATTAATTGTGTTGATTAACATCTATGGATGCGGGAAACCAGTTGGAGGAATCCAACCGGATTCCTCAATATTTATATGTACTGTTTGCACTGTTTGAATTATGTTGAATGGAAATTCCATGTTATGTTAATTTAACAAATAAATGATATCGATTTAGCAAATGGCAACAATCGACCATAAACTCATCTGTTGTTAAGAAGTTGATTGACCGCCAGGCAAATCAATGAAGCTAATTATAAAAATTATATTTTTATAATTAAAGAGAAGTTTAAATTATAATAGAAATTCTATTATAGATTAATATTTTATAGTTCAGTTTTAAAAGTGAATACAAACGATTGTTTGATAAGTTATGAAGCTGTAATTATCCTGTAAGTAAATAATTTGGATAATTATTGTAAAGTAAACAGTTAAGGATGATTATTAGATTAATTAAATTAATCTAATGAAGTAAAGTAAATATAATCAGTTAACGAATTTACTGATGGTTTAGAGTGGACTAAATCAACTGTGTTATGAGAAAATGATTATTAGATTGAATATGTCTTAGATTAATCTAATAATAATAGATTAGAAATTAATTGTTTAAAATTAATAATGTTTTCTTA
This sequence comes from Allium sativum, assembly GCA_030737875.1. Taxonomy (NCBI): domain Eukaryota; kingdom Viridiplantae; phylum Streptophyta; class Magnoliopsida; order Asparagales; family Amaryllidaceae; genus Allium; species Allium sativum. Next base: position 10,927 of record JASFAX010002857.1, read on the forward strand.
ATTATTAATTACCTTTTTTATGAAGCTTAAATGATTGTTGAACTAATATAATTAGTTATTGTCTATCCGAATTAAGCAACTAATCTATTTAGATTAATAAAGCAGTAAAACTGTTTTACTTCAACGAGGATGAAGTTAATCTTTATTTAATTATTTTAATTAAGTAATTATGACTTGAATGGGAATAATTTAAGATAATCATTAGGTTATACCAAGATGTTACTTGAATGAAGTATACTAATAGAGAGTGAAAACGTCAAAAGACGAAGAGCGTTAATGGTTTTTGGTAAAGAAGCTATAAATGGGATCCTATAGCAAGGTTGAAGCGAAAGGTAAATATTTAATATAAATAGTTATAAATAACCAAGTTCCTCGAAGTAAGTAAATAATGTATAAAACCATGTTTCAAATAAAACAAGCAATATCGTTTAATTGGTATTAGAAGTAATAAGGCAGTTTTAAGTTATGAACTTATATCTGTTCTAAGATAAGAACGTTGTCGATCAAGGTCTGAGAGGTAAATAAAATACCCTAACTTGAACGACTTCACTATTGTCGAGGAATAGTATCAGTTTGTAAGGGAAAAGAGATGTCAAGATTTGTTATAAAGAGACATAGCAGCGTATTGCAAGCTTTCGAACTATAACGATAAAATAACGCTGTTGACTAGGCTTAAGCGTGACTGTTATGTCGAGATTAGTTATAAAGGGGAATATTACAGCGTATGACAAGTTTTGAACTGTAACGATAAATTAACGCTGTTAACCAGACTTAAGCGTGGTTTTTATATATAGCAATACTTCCTAGGAAATGCAAACAGATGGTTTGAAATCCACTTATTCTAAAAGTAATAAGTAACAATGTCTGTCCAAAGAAATATAAGAACGAGTTAGAAAGAGACATTGGAAAATAGTTTCAGAAAGCAATGATATCATTTCGATATTTGAATTGTGATTAGATTTAACCATTAGGATTTGGAATTTAAATTCGACGATGTCGAATGTGTTAAAGTAAATAATCTATAGGAATTATAATCTGATAGGATAATTAACATTTAGTTTTAAACAAATAAATGTTGATAGGATAGGAATCAGTATTTAGTTATAAACTTGATATTGATTTGATAAGAAGTTGACTTAGAAACAAAGTTTATAAAGTGGAATAGGAATATAAAAGTATGAAAGAGATTTCGGTAAACAAGATAAGGGAAATTATTTCGTGAATAAAGAGTTATATGATAAAGATGTTCGGATTTCTATAAAGGGATGGTATTCACATTCCAAAGTGAATAATGTTTTAAAAGTGAATGTTGGGCCGATTAAAAGGTTAAAATGAAATTGGAAATATTTTCCAATGTAAATAGGGTAGATTATCCAAGTATAGAAATAAAGAATGCGAAATTAATGGAAATGGTTTGAACGTTAATAACGTATATTTTTTGGAATATGAAATAATAAGAGTTTATAATAACTAGAAATGTTTTCCAAGAAGTGTAAGAAAAGCTAAAACGGGATTTGAGAAATATCCGGTAAGATATGGGAATTCGAATAATAAAAACGAATGTTAAATAAAAAGTGCCCGTGTTTGTGTGATGTCTAGTTATACATTTGAATGAATGTTTTTACTTCGATGGTTAAATAACCGAATATCAAAGTGCTTTGACCATCGTTGTTAATACGGAGAGAACGGTTGGATATATTATCCGAAAACCACTCCGTATAGGCATAAGCACTGCAAATTATATTATGCTGAAGACAATTGAAGACGGAGTGAAATGAAGGGTCGTTCAGTTCCAGAATGGTGCTTTCTGTTTGTCCAGTCCCAAGACAACTTGTATGGACGAGTGTCTGACAGAGTATTTCCAACGGTCACGCCGTTGATTTTTACGAATATACCAAGTTGGTGGGGAGAAGGTAACTTCTCTTTATTCTACACCCAGTGTGCATTTGTGTAATCAATATGTGATTACGGATTTGACGATGTGGCATTCAAAGTGAATGGTGATCAGATGTTCTGAAGATAGACGTAGCCTCTAGCCTCACAACCCGGAAGTAACAAAAGTTGGGCTAGGCAGCATGGCTAGTTGGGTCATCCCCAAGCAGGGTGTATTGTCACCGATCTAGAGAAATTTCATATTTATACTTCTTTTTGATTCTGTATCTTCGGATTACGGTTGGATGGCCAACAACTGTGGGTGGCAGTATATTCGATACACTCAAGCTAAATGAGTGGTCAGTCATATGTGGCCAGGTTGTAAGACGTTCTTGTTGAACCCAGGTGTATCACCTCTAGAGTACACTGATCGGTAGGTGCTCCCATACCTTGTCTGTTGGAATCCAAAATCCAATAAGCGCCCTGCAGTTTATGATTTTATACTATATATATGTGGAGCGTGAGATGCAAGCATTCTGCTACTTGAATATTTATTTGCTTAGACATTATCATAATGTCAATGGATTTGATATCAAAGATATTTTGGGTTATAGTAAAGTAAAAGCCGTCCATGTTTATGTGTGGGTTGGCCTTACTATTATCCTTTGTTTTCAAAAGGATTTTCAAATTGAAATAGTATGGTTGGAATTTACTCACACCAGTCCCATGACTGACCCAGAGTTTATTTTGTTTGTTTTCCCTAAACTCTTGGGTGCCCAAATTTGTACGGGCAGTCAAGTGTTTCAGGCTTTTACAGATACACTTCGAGGAGCTCAAAGCAGAAGGCTTCACCATTAGTATTTAGAGATTATTTCCGCTGTGATATGATGTATTGTACTCTGGTATATGGTATGTATATACAATACAGTTTTGTAACTCAAAGTTATGTTATCTAATACATTTTATGTATTCCACTGTGAGTTTCGTGTTTACTCTGATTCTATTCAGTTGTTGTATTCTCCTTCTTCTATTCTATTAGTTCTATCTTATCTTTCTCACCCTCTAAATTCTTCTATTAATGACCTGAATTTTCATGCACTTTGAGTTGAATGTGTAGAATATTAGTCAGCTCAAATTGGCACGGATTTTCGGGCCACCACGCCGTTCGTGTTTATATGTGGACTGGTCTTATTATTATCCTTTTCTTTCAAAAGATTTTTGAAGTTAAACCATATGGTTAGAGTTTACTCACACCAGTCCCATGACTGACCCAGAGTTATTTTGTTTGTTTTTCCTAAACTCTTGGGTGCCCAAATTTGTATGGGCAGTCAAGTGTTTCAGGCTTTACAGATACACTTGGAGGAGCTTGAAGCAGGAGGCTTTACCGCTAGTTATTTTAGAGTTATTTCCACTGTATCAAATATTGTATTGTTCTCTGATGATGGTATGTATATATGGTACAAAATTTTGTATTCAAAGTTATGTTATATAATATGTTTTATTCGTTCCGCTGTGAGGTTCTGTATTGTTATTTCTGTTCTTCTTTTATCTTTTCTATTTTCTTTAACCCTAATGACTCGTGTTTCTGTATTATTTGAGTTGGATGTGTGTTGTATTAGTCAGCTTAGATAGTATGGATTTTTGGACCGTTACACACCGCCCACACCGTCCTCCACGTTTGGATCTCTTACAATCAGCCCAGTAAGCGTGCCCCGACTCCGACCTAGGGCGGAGTACTCGTTTGATACCGTTATATGGGTTACTGATGCAAGCTCTCCCCTTTGTCTTGCATCCCCACTAGGATTTCCATAGGTTATGCTTACCTAACGGTGTCTTTAATTACATAACCCCAACATTTCCACAGGTTATGCTTAGCTAACAGTGTCTTTAATTACATAACCCTAACCGGTTAAGTTTTGTGGGCCTATACATAAATATTACCCAACCTAGATATACTTAACCCTCCCACTGTTTCAACCAAGTTTACTTAACCCCTTCTCAAGTTAACATGTTCATACAATCCCTATGGATTCAATATAGGTTAAGTATTACAGACTAACACGTTATCCTCATTCACATTGACTTCTTTTCACGTGCCAAAATTCCACTTGCTTATTGATTTCATATAAATATAACTTAATCCATTTAAGTATATTAATAATCCCAATTACATGTTATTCTTTAGATTGTAATTAACGGGAGAAATCTTACAATCTTTCACCCCTGGATTGCAATTAACGTGTTACAATCCCTTTGTATAATTCATTGTCTGATTCCATAGTTACAATAACATGTTTTACTTAATATGTAATTAAGTATACTTTAGCTTAATTCACCCGTTTTCTGTTTAACATGTCACTACAACTTGACGTGGTTTACTTATTAACTTAGTTTTCTTAACTAAGGTTTACTAATGATCTTTCATTCCTTTTTATTATTACCTATGTAATAATTTCCACTTGTCGCTAGGACAAGACTACCCATTATATAACATTCTTATTAAAATAATTAATTGTAATAGGTTACTATCATTCCCTGTTTACCCCAATTCATTACCATATATCCATTTATGGCCGTAATGCACTAGACCTCCCATATTAAGCCTACAACTTGTGGATGTTGGATATGCCGGACGGGTCCGGGTAGACTTCTTCTACAAGTAGGGCTTAACCTCGTCTCTTAGTACGTCTCTTGTTTATGGACTTAAACCCCTCATATTAGATTCAACACTTGTGGTTGCTGGATATGCCGAGCGGTTCCGGGCATACTTCCACCGCAAGTGTAAGCTAACCTCATGTCATAAGTGCGGTTACAGTTTCTAATTATTGTAATTCTGGGTATTTCCACTATTAGCCAATTATTCCTATGTCATTATAGGTTTTCATGCCCCTTTCACAAGTTATGTTCATAATGAACCATATGTCCCAAATTAAGGTTTTTAATCACAAATTGATTTATGTCCCCAAACTTATATTCATGTATTTTATTTAAGTTAGGCCTAAATTCCCAATACAAGTTATGTCCCAACTAAGATTTAGATCAACATGTAAATTATGCTCCAAATCCCAAGTTTTGTTTCAAGGTACAAGTTATGCACAATATTTCTAATCATGTTTTTCAATTATGAATTATGCCGAAATTCAACATTCCCAATTGTTCCCAATTTCGTGCGTTTGCATATTTCAGTGGCATGCCTAGGCTCGAAGGTAGCCTGCCTATAAAACAAAAAGGGAAAAAGGGAGAGGTAGGAGAACAAGAGTAGGCATAAATAAAACTAGCATATGATAATAGAATTAGTCATGCTAACAAAATAGGCATAGTGACAGGATTAGGCGATCCAACATAATAGATATATGATGACATAATTAGGCCAACTATCATAATATGCATAAGGTGACATACCTAATAGAATAGGGAAGTCATGAATAGGCATAATGAGATTTGAACAATGAATTAGTTACCCAACTAATAACAGATCTGTTGTGACAATAGCACTAATTTAACCATTAACATGACAGGGACAGACAGAATGAGATCTAAGCAGTAAATTAGATCTATAAACAATGGCAGATCTGACATGATAAATAAGTATAGGCTTAGATCTAATTCACAGTCATGTCATGATAATTTAGATACACGGTTTATAGCGGATCTGATATGATTCAAATAGTCACAAGCTTAGATCCAAGTTATTGTCATGTCAAGAATACATTTAAATATTTAGATCTAAAATTAACATAGACTCCCAGTGATTTTGGATCTAGAAAAATAGAAGAAAGATTGTAGATGTTGAATCACAAGTCTCTACACTTGAATATCTCTAATTGATTGAAGAAGAAAAGACTTGATTTAATCTAGGTAGAGATAGCATCTAGTTCTCCATTGTTTTTAGAATGAATAAAACAATGAGAATGGGGTCTTATTTATATCCATCAGCCAACGAACCAGGTCAGAAATCGAGTCCAAGTTCAGAAGCTATGTAATGTTTGTAACGTTTTAATTAAAACGTTTAATTACTTTCTCCTTTTAATTAATTGGGCACCTTATATATATTTCTCCATTAGAATTTTTAAATATTGCGTATGTATAACTACTTGCATCCCCCTATCTTTCAAACATTATTTTTTTACATGCATAATACATACCTTCTTTATGCAAATAACCCAATGAACCGCATATATAGAAAAAAATAGTCTATGTTTAAATGCTAAATAAATAGGACTTTATTCCTTGCTTTCTTTTCTCAATATATTCCTTATCTTGCCTTTCTTTAGTTGTGCCTTCTCTTTACCAAATTTGAATTGTATATAAATATATATACATTTTCTTATCCTTCTCTTTAATTAATGCAATAAATGTTCATTTATAATGTATTAATAATATACTACTGTTTAATTTGAATTTTCATTGTATATATTTGCATGCCTTACATTAATGTTTTCCCTCTTTTCATCATGTTTTTCTTTCTTTTGTTGCAATCAATTTATTGCATGTACAATTAAGTTTTCCATTTTTTTTTATATGTATATATATGTACATATTCTTCATCTTTTTAAATGTTACTTAATAACATTTATTTCCTTCCACCACTAACTTGCATGCGTAGATATGTTTCTTCTTTTAATTCATATTCCCCTTATTTGGTTGTGAACCTATTTTTAAATGTTGGGCATCTTATTAATTGCATGCATAAATTTCTTCTTTATGCATTGCATGTAATTTTTCCTTTTGAACTCTTTTTTTCTTCTTATGTTTCTTTTCCCTTTTTATCATATGTATTAGTTACATTAATCTTTCTTTTACTGTAGCCTAATTAAATTCACATGCACTTTTCTTCTTTTCAACGTGCATTTTTAAACTTGCACCTTCTTAACATAATTGCATATATATATATATGCATTTATTCATTTTTTTCATTAATCAATTAAACCTTTAAATAATTATCTTTACAGTATGGTTATAGTGCATCTAATTTCGGGGTGTTACACATCACTAGGATAAATTTAGGTGTAATCTTTCCTCGGTGCTCGGTTGATTATGTCCATCTGTGTCTTTGTATTTCCATCTTGGAAGAGAAGGAATCTATAATTGTTGAAATTTCATTTCCATTTATTATACTGATTTGTAAGCTAGACTGACCCGTGTGTATTCCTCAGGTCAGACCGAGTTGATCCAAGTTTAGCTGATGTGCTTGGGGTTTAGCCATATCCCTATTGGATTATATCACTAGAAATTGCTTCCAGCTGCGAGTTAAGTATTCGAGCCTTGTATTCATTTATTTGTACCATGTTGTATGAGTAATAGTGTGTAACCATTTGAACTTGCAGTACATGTATTCATTGTTTTCTATTATTGTAATATTATGTAATCTGTTTTGTAAATCGTGATTGTGTATGTGATGTACTTTGTTCCGAGCTGATCCTGTAGACATTGCGGAATTGCATTGTGCAAGTATTATGTATGTCGATCCACATAATGAACAAAATGAAGAGCACGTTATCGACATATTTAAGACTTGTTAATGCATATCTATGAATGATCGCTCTTAACAATCCCTATTCTCTGCTCACATAGATTACTTGTTAATGTTCTTTATTAGAGTGGGTATCGAGGTAGGGAATTACAAAATGGTACTGGAGAGGAAGTTCAAAACAAAGTACGTTAGACATAGAACAAAAATAGAATAGTACATGTGTCACAACGTGGAAGGATAATAATCGTATCTACATTATCATATCCTTTGTTATCATTATCGTTTGTTCCTGATTGGTAAGTCATATGAAACCTTGGTGTAAGGATTCCTTTCGGGAATGAGTAATTTATCTTATGGTATTTCATTGTCTAATGTCTATCTTTTATAGTGTGACTTGATAGAAAAACTCTATCTTTGAGATTTTTCCATGTATAAATCTTTAGATAGAATTCTTGGAGGAAATACTTTACCCTTATCCTTGGTGTTTAAGTTAATTGTTGAGCTAGATAAGGAAATTGGATGGTATTTATATTAACTGGATTTAGAAGTACTACTCACTTAAGATGATGAGTCGTTAAATTAAGATAAATAAAATTTGAGTTGCGCAGCAGAAGCAGGTGAACTGCCTTAGCTGTGCTAAGTTTGAAATAGTTAATCATGGGGTTAAAGGATGGCTAATGTTGATGAATAAGAATTGTTGAGTTAATTATTTTGTAATCTGGTGATTAACTAAAATTTGGATGTTGGGTTGTTTTATATTTGTGAAATTAAGAATATTGATGATAAGAAATAAACAACCTTATGTGAATCTAAATTGGTGATCATCTTATGTGTTGGATGGTCGGTTGAGTGTCTTAAGGGTTTTGATCGATACATCTGGTCAGGGATATCAATAGGTATTTCTTAATGATTTACACGAGACTATCATACATTATTGATGAGTAGTGAAATGGAATTTGGTGAAAGATATAATAAGAAATATATGGGGTTGGGATAGTGTTAAACCACTAGATGAGATGTGAAATATGGTTAATTTGGCAAGGTAATAGCGATGATATATCGACTTTGCGGCCAATCGTTAAGGAAAGTTTAAGATGTGTTGATTGTAAAAGTGTTTTAAATACACAACTGTCTGAAGCAAGTGTGCTAGTTTTAAATATACCTTTACAATTGAGTCTATTAGACGGTTGTAGCCATTGATTTGAGTATAATTCATGGGAAATGGTGAGGCTATTTGATGACTAAAAATCCAAATAGCAGCCATTGTTTGAGAAAACTTAAAAGGGTTCGATGGCAAGGCAGCGTCGAATGTTGACTGGAGATCGATAATTAGTGAGTGTATTTCAAGGTATGCCTTGTGAAGGATAAGTTGTGTTGCTTAAACTTAATATTATAGATTGTTGGAAGTGATGATCAGAACTTTTCATGAAGTTGGATAAATCAACTTGAAAACTTTGGTGATAAAATTTATATGTGTTAGGATATTTTGAATGCCTTGTGAGTGTTTCTCGAATCGGGAATTCTTTTAAGTAATAAATTATGATGAGCAACTGGGAATTATGAGTAGGTTATATATTAATTTAAGTAAACTATGAGGTTGCAGATTATTTAAAAGGGGGAAATATGTAACAACCGGGATTTTTAGATACCCGGGATAAGCAGGCCATTGGTCTGTTTTCCATTTTAAAACTATAAGGAATAAAATATGAGTTTGGGAGTACAACTCGGATCGTATTTTAAACAAGAGATATGGAATTACGGTTTTCATAATTCATGTGTTTGAAATGAATTAAATGTTTTAATATAATTTATTCAATCTGTGTTTACAAATCATAATTTAACGATTAAAGTGGTTGTTGAAGATATATATACTATTGATTAGAAGTCAATATGTAAGTGTTTTAAAATTTATATTTTCAATAATAAGTGATAGGTAGTTCAAGGTAGAATGTATCTACAATATTTACGATAAATTGTTGATTGGAATAATTACTAAATTGCTAATTTGGGTTTGTAATACAAGATTTATTCTTATCAACAATAAAACAAAGGAATTGTGTTTTAAATTCTGCTGGTAGAAATAAATCGATAATGCATCATTGGATTTTGTAGATTATTGTTAAAAAAGTGAATATACGGCTTTTATAATAATAGTCACTGAAGTGTACAAAAATCTTGTTATATAAATATAAATGTGTTTCAAAGGCAAAAATAATTATTTTGACAAACACATCTGCACTAGTACGTTACATTGAAATTGATATTTAAAGTGTTGTTTAAAGTGTTGTAAAGCTTATTGCAATGTGTATGTTTATGTTTTGTAAAATTAAGCCCAACTTAATCAGTGTGTACAATTGTGTTAAATGAAGTGGTTAAACTTGTTGTTATTTGAAATATTAACTTAAGAGATTATAAAAAGAATTTTGATGTAAAGATTGTGTATTTTTACAACCAAATGTGTGTGAATTCTTGGAAAAAAAGAGGGGACAGGGTGCGTTAATTCTTTAGTTAAGCCTAACTATTTAACTAGGGACTTAATTAAGAATTTATTTTCGTTAACCCTTATTTTTTTAAGTCGGGTTTTCTGTAAATTGGTAAAAGGAGCGAAACATACGTATCTTTCTCTTCCTTAATATTCTTTCCTTCTCTAGAAAACTACTTGAAAGAACCTATGGCTCTCCTTCCACCTTTCTATCAAATGTCATTTTTCTCTCCGTAGAATCACACAAGTGGAGGATGGAACCTATCCTCTTCTAACTAGAAAGTGTTCTCAGTCAATGCATCAAATTATTTCTCTCTCAGCTCTCAGGAAGAAATTACAGTAAAAATATGGTTACTACATGTCTTCTTTTTGCCGCTGCATGCTTCAGTTTGGCCTTTTACTACTTCAAATCATTGGAATATCACCTAAAATCCACGTAATGTGAGTCAGTAGACTCACTCTTTATAGCTTACTTATTACCAGTATGAATTGATGCATTGTTGTAGGAAAATCTGTAGCTTCTTATGATTATTCATCTCTGTTGCATTACAGCAGCAAAGCCGCAACTTTGATTGTTGATATCTTAGTCATACTATGTTGGATTTGTGTCATTCCACTTTCTCTTTGTTGTTGGGTATCGGTTTTATGAGCATGAAAGTTCCAGGCTGCTCCGATCATTTGAACTTAGTTAAATTGATCACCAAAGTTGGTATCAGGCTCAAATTGGTGCATGTAAACCTTCCATGAGCTGGATCGACCCATGTGTCGATGCAGACAATGGATGGGTCAACCCATGAGTCGATACATACCATATATGGGTCGATACAGGGGTCAACCCATGTGGTTATAAGTTACGTTGCCCATATTTTGCTTCTGGGTGATAAAACGCCCAGGTCCAACTTTAGGGTATTGTATCTCACTCAATATTGATCCTTTTTGCATGATTCATTTTGCATTGTAAATTATGGAAGTTTGTATCCATGTGTGCAAATTTTTATACCATCCCGAGGTCGTTAGGTCTTCCAAACTAGGTTATAAAGATGTACCAAGAGCAGATTTAGGACCAGGCCAAAATTCAACATGGCCCAAGTCCAACTTTGAGACTTCATATCTCTTTCATATCATATCGGAATTTAGTGATTTCTTTTTCATTTGAAAGAAATGTTATTCTAGTTTGTGTTGTTGAATAGTAAACCAATGAAAGTTTGTGTCATTCAAAAATTACCTCAAAGTTGAACCCAACAAGATTTTGAACTTGGTTTGTAACTTTTTCCCCTGTGTATTTTTCGCAATTTCAGTTTTTTCCATAAGAATTGGTTTATTGAATCCAACTAAGTTTATCATGTTGTTTTAATTATTTTTAAGTAAATTTTGATGTAGTATAGGATGAGTTTTGAATATTTTTTTGATGAAATTGATGGATTTATACACATGAACAGTTTTAATCGAATTTTCTCAACGTATATAAATAATGTCTTACTTATAGCTTTGAGACAAAAATGAATTTCTTGGTTTTGGTTTTTATAATAAATTGCATCAAAGCAATAATATAATTATATTTCAGAAATTCTGAACGTTTTTGAAGAAAGAAATAAATGGATTTCGAAATCGTGTTAGAAACCTTTTTCGTAAATAAAATATATTATATATATTAAAAATACGCATGTCTGCACCCTACAAGAAGGCGTATTTATTATTAAACGATATAGTAAACCTCGTGCTATAGGATATGAAGGTATATTTTATTAGTTAATTACATAACCTTCTAATTAAAGCAGATGACATGGTGTTTCTGATGATTTGATGTTTCAGTTGATTGTTGTTATGATGTTTCCCGAGTGGAATTAGTGAGTGAGTAGCAAACCTATAGTGAGAACGTGTAGTATGGGACGCATTGTTGTCACCATTGGGTTACTACTAGTAAGTCCGTAACACACCCTGTGTTAATGCCAGTACCAAGGGCTGGTAGGTCTCATATGTATGTAGATATACGTACAAAGTTGTTTGTTGTTTGTTATAGGCTACATGACTAAGACATGTCGTGGTAAAGCCATACCCGACCATGACGGGTCGTGGTAAAATCATGTTGGACCAAGATAGGTCAATACTCAACTGAGACAGGTTGTAGTAAAAGTGTGCACTGGATCGAGACAGACCTTTATATTAAAGTTATACTACACTGTGACAGGTTGTAGTAGAGCCCAAATCGATCAAGATGGATTGTAGTATATATAAATGGTACTTGGCAAAGGTGTATGCACGTGTAATATTTGATGTTTTCAGATCCGAATAATTAATATTTATGAAATTGTTACTTTGGGTTCAAACGTTGATTCCTGGGTAGATCCAGTTGATGAATTTTTGGATAGATCCAAATATTGATGTTTTGGTGGTAACGATCCTATGACCATATTTTACTTGGTACATATGTCATGGTGTTGGATCCATTTTGCTTTGTTAACTTGATTATAAGGTCATACATTTGCATTTGATGATTTGGGATCTTGAATCTGTTCATTTTGATGATTTGGTTTTTGTTGTTGTTAGCATAGTTGGGGTCATATAAACTCACTTGAGTTAACACGTTGTGAGTTGCATTTGACTATGTTTTGCTCATCGACTCATTTGGGCTTATGTGTGTCGACTTTTGATAAAGTCGATACCGTGACCTTGATGGTTATTAAATGTTGATTCTGAGTATCTTGTCCTTCACTAGGATACACTTAGGTGTAATCTTTCCTTGGTGTTATAATGATCATGTCCATCTATGTCTCAGTGGTTCCATCTCGGAAGAGAAGGAATCTATAATTGTTGATATTTCATTTCCACTTATAATACTGATTTGTAATCTAGACTGACCCGTGTATGTACTCCTCGGGTCATACCGAGTGGTTTTAGGTTTAGCTGGTGTGCTTGGGGTTTAGCCGTGTCACTATTGGATTACGTCACTTGAAGTTGCTTCCAGTTGCGTGTTGAGTATTCGATCCTCATATTCATTTATTTGTACCATGTGGGATAAGTAATACCGTGTAACAATTTGAACTTTTAGCATATGTATTCGTTGTATTCCATTGTTGTAATATTATGTAATATGTTCTGTGAATTATGATTGTGTATGTGATGTACTATGTTTTGAGCTGATCCTGTAGCCATCATGGAATTGTATTAAGCAAGAATTATTTTATGTCGATCCACATAAAGGAAAAAACGAAGAGTACATTATCGACGTACTTAAGACTTGCCAACGCAAATCTACAAATGGTCGATCCTAACAATCCTTATTCTCCACTCTAATAGATAGCATTACTTGTAATGTTTTCTATTAGAGTGGATATCGGGGTGGAACGTTACAAATAACCAAAACAAAAGGTGAACTTTTTAAACCAAAAACTTACAATATTAGCTTAGAAAACTGAAGAACCAAGAACTTATCATGATGTTGTCTAATATGATTAATGGAGAACAACATGAAAAGAAGAGTATAATGCTCTAATATAAAATAAAACCAGGACATTGATTCCTATGTCTAAGAACAAAAACATTGTTTGAAGTAAATGGAGTTAAAGGATTAAAAATCTATGATGGCACAATCTCAAAATATAAGGCAAGATTGGTAGTAAAAGGTTACTCACAATAGAATGGATTCGATTTCAAAAAAAAAAAATATGATGTCAAACCATCATTTATAAGAATAATTCTTACTATTGCCTTACATAGAGAATGAGACGTCAAACAGCTGGACGCAAATAATGCTTTGCCAAATGGTGTTTTATAAGAAGAAGTATACATGCACATGTGTCAAGGGTTCAAGCAAGTGAACAATGAAATGATAGTATGCAAGCTAAACAAAGCAATTTATGGATTGAAGTAAGCTCCTAGATTCTAGTTTGATAGACTAAACTCAACCTTAATCAATCTAGGCTACGCACGAATAAAATCTTATAACTCTCTATTTAAAAATTCAATAATTCTAGAATTTCTTTTGTACTAATTTATGTTGTTGACTTCATTGTTATAAGAAATAGTCAATCAAAGATCAACATGCTTACATAGCAATTAAACAATGGGTTTTTAATCAAAAACCTAAGCTGCTTGAACTATTTCTTAGGAACTGAAGTCAAAGAGTATCCAACACTAAAATTCATTTAGGTTAAGAGAAATATATTTTCGACGTTTTACTCAAAGCCAAGATGGATAAGGAAAATGCTCTATGAACTCCCATGACAAGCAATTTACGACAATCTAAAATTAAACGGGAACCAATATCAAATGACAAACACTACATAATCGTAATGAAGGCATTACAGTATGTAACTATCACAAGACCAAAGATCACATCCACTGTGAATAAAGTGAGGCAGTTCATGCAAAATCCTTTAGATCAACATGAGCAAGCTATCAAAAGAATATTAAGATATCTTAAAGGAACCATAAAGCATGGATTAACTTTAGAGTCATGCAAAAATATCAACATCAACAGATTTTCTGACTCTAAATGGGGATAGAATCCCGATGATAGGAGATCTACATCATGATACTGTATATTTATAGGTACATATCCTATTTTTTGGCAAAGAAGCAAGCAATGGTGTTCAGATCAAGTGCAGAAATAGGTACCAAAGTGTGGAGAATGCCACTACTGAAACTGTTGTCGCACGAACTTCAAATCAAAATGAATACAAAACCAACTGTAATGTTCTGTATATTTGCAGTATAATAATTAATTTATTTAATTATTTATATAGTGATTTAGAGAATTAAATGGTCGTTTAATTAAATAACTTTGAATATTTAATTAATATAATAATTAAATAATATATCTAATTCTGGAATAATCAAAAATGGTGGAATTCACAATATGGTGTGAATTGGATTATCTATAATATGTGATGAACCCAAACCCCGTACTGACGGTGGCAAGGGTAATCTTTGGAATATAACACATAAACAAATAACAGCAGAACAGAAATAAATAAATACACCAGATAATGCACAATAGAATATACTGGATAAACGTAATCATCAGAGTTACACAGTATATAGGATCATACTTAGTACAAATACAGTTCAGTTATACATAAATGTCCACAGCAGAAATAAACATAATATGTACAATAGGAGCTGAACAGCATAAAAAGAGATAGATGATAGAATCCATCTTCAGCTCCAACTATCCAGAAAGAGCCTGCTAAACCTGAATACAAGGCTGCCCGTGTAGAAAAAGGGGCACCCGAGTTTGAAAGTGAAACAAACTACGAGTCAGTCATAGGACTGGTATGAGAAATCTACTTAACATAATTAAAATATGGCTAATCACAGGACCACGCCACTTTCATGGAACGGATTTACTCCATTGTATTGCCAGTGCTTTAAAACAAGTAAATATTTAAACATCGCAATGCTTTTTATAAAAATGAAGCCATTATAAGACTCAGTTCCCATCACACAATGCAACGCAAACTGGAGGATAGAGTTTTTACCTTATAATGGCCAAGATATGCTTGACACGAAAAAAAAAGCATTTGATATTACTACTAGTGTTTATATGTTTCAAAAACAATTTCAAATCATAAGTATCAATCATAGACGGCATTAATGCCCCATACCACTATGTTGCCATATATAGGTATACAATCAAAACCGCACAGTCACGTATTTGGAAATTGGATTTCTGTCATGAACCAAGGCAAAAGATAGTCCTTACCGAATTCGAGACTGTCTAGCCCGAGTCTCAGGCACAGCCGCAACCGTACCTTGGATCGTCAGGGCTGGTCCACACGGAGTGGATTATAATGCCTGAACAATGCATTTCTCCGCCCTTTGGGGCGTAAATGAGCCAACGAATGACTCCATCGGTCCCGGATCGACCGATATAACCGAGGCGCCTCGCAACATTAACAACCACATAAGTCAAACTCGTCAGGGCGTGTAAAACCACTGACGCCACTTCTAGCTAGAAAGAAAACGCACGTCCCCCCTGAGGTCCTCTCCCATTTCTGGTTCATACCGGGTGTGAGGCTCGCGAATTCACGTCATACACAAAGCTACGCCACACAAGCGGTGCTTTGATCATCACCACAAGACTTTGCTTTTCAACAGAAGCCTTGATCACTGTGTCTTAGCATGCCACACAGGCAATTCACACCATGCGACTGATGGCTATCAATCACATAGAATAAATTCCAATGTCAGACACACCGTCCATTTGCAAGTCCGTTCTGGGTCTGAACGAAACCAGAGGCACTATATACCTCGCAAACCCATCGATCTCCAGGTACGTCTGGACGATCACCACTCATTATCCATATTTCGGGATGCCTCCCAATTAGGACATCAGTTACCATCCAAACGAGGTGAAGATCTCCGGTCTTTGACCACCGTCTTCATCTTCGATTTCTTATCGTCGATTCAGTTATTCAGAACGGGATAGACCCGGTCTTTCTGAGCAACTCGCGTATATAATAAACAAGTGCAACACAAACACACATACGCCATATTCCAGTTAATTAGTCACTAACCGTAAATCAGTTAGAGAACGATTTCCCAAATATTAACCCCGAAGGCCGAAACCAACATCAGATCAAAATCCAGGAAACCATTCGACTTAGCTAACTTTCAGTTAGTTTCTAAATTTCACTTCCATGTCGTTTATAATATTTTATAACGATTTATCGCTATTTTTATTTATTTTAAAATAGCTAATTTATTCAAACGACGCTTCGGGCCATAACGCAGCCGTGGCGCTGTTTTTCTTCAGATTTGATTTACACATATCTGAAAAATCTAACCATTGGATCTTCACAAAATTTACATTATTAAAAAGATCTTTTCAAAACGAATCCAACGGTTCCAGTTTTGGGAAAATCCGAAGGTCGGATCTCCCGGTACAATCGTTTGAAGTTTTGATTTCAAAATACGAATTGCAGCGTCGTTATTCGATTTAATTCAATTATATATATATATATATATAATCGATTCTGGCGCTGTTTTTCTTCAGATTTGAATTAAACATTCCAGACAATCCAACTGTTGGATCTTTACAAAGTTGGTGTCGTTGGAAAGATATTTCCAAAGCAAACCCAACGGTTTCGGGAAAATCCGATGGTCGGATATCCCACACTAATCGTTTGAAATCACGGTTTCAAAACACGAACTGCAGCTTCGCTATTCGATATATTTCAATTGTATATATATATGTATATATATATATCGATTCTTTGATTTCAAAACTATATTCTTTTCATACATTTGATAAAAATGATATTTTTATCCAATCGACTATTATTTCAACACTTCGCTATTTTTAACAATTCATGTTTATAGTAAAAATGTGATTTTTATTGTAAAACAATTTATTTCGAAACACAATTATTTTATATAGTTCATATAGGTGATAAAAATATGACTTTTATTATAAAACAATTTCTTTCGAACCCGAATACCATTCAACACATGAATTTCTATTCAACGAATGAATTTCCATTCAACACATGAATGTTATTCAAAATTCGTATATATACAATAAAAGGTGATTTTTATATTATTAAAACAGTTTATTTAAAACACGAATACCATTCAACACATGAATTTCTATTCAACGAATGAATTTCGATTCAACACATGAATGTTTTCTATAGTTTATCTATATAGAGTAAAAATGTGATTTTTATTGTTAAAACAATTTATTTAAAACACGAATACCATTCAACACATGAATTTCTATTCAACGAATGAATTTGGTTCAACACATGAATGTTTTCTATAGTTTGTATATATAGAGTAAAAATGTGATTTTTATTGTTAAAACAATTTATTTAAAACACGAATACCATTCAACACATGAATTTCTATTCAATGAATGAATTTCGATTCAACACATGAATGTTTTCTATAGTTTGTATATATAGAGTAAAAATGTGATTTTTATTGTTAAAACAATTTATTTAAAACACGAATACCATTCAACAGATGAATTTATATTCAACGAATGAATTTCGATTCAACACATGAAGGTTTTCTATTCAACACACGAATATAGTTTCAACACAGAAAAATAATTCTAACACATGAATATTATTCAAAATTTCGGCATCATAACGACAGGGTAGTTAAAACCGGGACCGTCCCTAGTACGGCTCCTCGCTCTACCTTAAAGCCTCATAGCTTTTGACAATGGGGAATCATGCATCTAGTTCGCACGCAGGTGGCATGCATATTTTTTTCATTTCCACAAACTAATCCTATGTGGTTTCAACCAAATATTTCCCAACCACAAACGGGTATTTTTCAACCACAATCAATCAATTTCAACCACAAACAATTTCAATCAACCATTCGCTATCAATCAATTTTCGCACCAATCACAATCAATAAATATCGTCCATGGTTTGTGAACGAGGGGCGTATATATATATATAAGCATTTCAATTATATTCAACACATATATAATTTTTACAACGCATATATAACTTATATACCGAACGTACAACTTATACAATGCTTATACAAGAGGTGTACAACGCTTATATAACTCATACATCGACTATATAATTTATACATCATCGTTTTCCATATCGTTTATAAATTAGAAATCTCACATTGGGTTCCACTCCACCAAAAATAGCAGAAGGCTCAGAAAAATATGCGATCTCTTCTAGAATGTAGAAGGCGTCCACACGAGTCTACTGTCTCTTGTTTCACTGAATTTCGTCAACAAATGAAAAAGATATGATTTTTACAGTGAAATCAAAAACCGTAGCGCTTTAAACCGCTATTAAATAGTTTAAAATAAAAACAGTCGTATAGTTTCAAACCTGTTCAAAACTAGGTCTGTAGTTTTCGCGAAATCCGAGCAGCGTGGAGACGATCGGAAGGTACCACGGCCTAGAGCTACTAGAGGGCTTCCTGGCGCCACCCACGATGGTCAGATCGACGGTCTGTAGGTGCTCCGGCGGTGGTATGAAGTGATGAACTTTGGGGCGTCGATTCACGAGGAGGGCGAAGCGATAGGGGGTGCGGTCAGGTCGGATTTGAAGATGAAGGAGAGGCCTTCAAAACTCCCAACTGGAGCATTGGCTATCGTGGTGCGTGGAAGGAGGCAAGGAGGAGGGAAGTGAGGAGCTACTACCACCGTTTATCGCGAGGGAGAAGGAGTGAACGGGGAGAGAGAAAACTGAATGGGCCAATCAGATTTTATTTATTTTTATATTTTTAAAAATCCAAAAATACCCCTTGCCTCCTACGAACTCCAATCCAAACCCAACGACTGTTGTCCCCAGCGTTTTACCCCCATTACGAACACAATGGGATATGTTTCGTAGGCCCATTCGACTGTTTTAGTCAGTTTTCCTTCAAATTAAAATATATAACATTCAATATTCGATTTGAACGTACATTTCAATTTGTCCGAGCCACAAACTGATTCGAAAAATTCTAGAAAAATAAATCTAGCTATGTTTTGATGATACGATCCCAATAAAACTAGTTTCGTCGAATTCTGAGATTGTTTTAAAAATAGCCCATTTCTGGTCGATCCAATTTAACTATAATTGACCAAAACATGTTTTCCTTTGTCACGCTCACATATTAACTTCAAAAATTATGAAATTTGAAACCTAGCAATAGTTTAACATCCCAGATCCAACAAAAGTGGTTTCGTCGAATTCCGAGGTCGTTTGCAAAATGGCCATTTTCACGGGCTATATAAATTCCATAGCGACCTTTCAGAAAATTCATTTGGCCATAACTTTTGCTTTCCGCTATGAAACTTCGATTTTTCAAATTAGTTAGAAAGGTATTCACTAACAGATTTAAATATTTTTGGTTTCACTCAAATCCGCTTTGTTTTGCACCGGTACAGTCAGTCAAAGTTTGAATTCAAATTTTGAAACTACCACGCCATTTCAGGCCTTGTTTCTAATTCAAAGTAATTGTATTTATTTTCAATGTCGATTCAAACTTACTTTTCATCGTTATTATTTAAAATATTTACTTTAAATATTTAAAATCCACTATTTTAGCCAATTTAAAATTTTTATATTGGTTCAGATTTTCCGGGTCGTTACAATCTCCCCCACTTAAAACTTTTCGTCCCCGAAAAGGAACAAAGTCGAAAGTGGTTTGATTAATCAACCCTACGTTCAATCTGGCTTCCATTCTCCAACTTTTCAGTTTCTGAAAATTTTCAAATTCTTCAAAAATTTAGCCAACACCCGAAATTTTCGAAAAATTTCACCATAACCTCCTTTGTACAGGGAGAGGTTTGGAAATTTATTGGGCCGTATTAGGTACCCAATAAATCCTATAAAGCATACACATATTTATAGTGATATATTTTGGTGTTTACAGGGGAGCGTGTATAGATAATAACTCCAGAGAATAAATTCTCGTCACCCTGTCAAATCCTGAGGGAGCGTGTATTTTTAATTGCTCCAGAGGATAAATCCTCGTCACCTCGTCCCGTGTGGGAAAGATATAATCCATGTGCCGTATCTAATGACTAGAGAGACGTGATTATTGTCAACTCCAGACCCGTGTGGGGTTTTTATTAATCTGGCACTTTATCGTTACATTTTTATATGGTCATATCAGTCATCAGTTCAACCTGTAAAATATAGTCATCGCCATACAAGCCTCTCGCTCATATGGTAAATCTTCAACCTCGTCACACAAGCTCCAAACGCTTATGTGGTATATGATGAAGTATGCCTATCTTCAAGAAGTATGTCATGTAATGTAGTTCAAAATTAATTGTTACTATCCTATGGCGATGTTTATGATTACACACAGAACAACCAGCACTCCGCATCCAATGGCATTCACAGGAGTTGATATAATAATATTTCGCATCCAACTCATTAAGGTTTACCTATTTGTCGGGCACGCAAATAAAATCTTTACTCAACAGTTATCCATTTAGCTGTTCAAACATAGATAATGCACATGTATATATTTCTACCTATTTTTGAATCAGTTCAATGTGTGATTTAATCGAATAAATTCTACCATTCATTCTCTTATTGATTAAATTAACTATCGTTCTCATAATTAAATTAACCAAATCTACTATCACACAACACAAACAACAATCAATTTGTTTTTAACTTTTCAAAAATATACCTTTTATATATTCAAAAATTATATTTCTAAAACCAGGCTATATATATAATCACAAATACGTTATTTATAAACATATAACTCTCAACTCGTTCTGGGGCACTTCTGACCCCATCTCTAACGAGTTATTCCGATTCTGTTATACTCTTACTAGGATATTGCTGATCCTATCTGTAATGAGTTCTTCGTCCTAGAACACTACTGGTTCTATTTATGACGAGTTCATTAATATGTTATATTCCAGCACTAAGCTTAACCAAAGCTCTGATACCACGTTGTAACGACCCCAAACCCCGTACGAACGGTGGCAAGGGTAATCTTTGGAATATAACACATAAACAGATAACAGCAGAACAGAAATAAATAAATACACCAGATAATGCACAATAGAATATACTGGATAAATGTAATCATCAGAGTTACATAGTATATAGGATCATACTTAGTACAAATACAGTTCAGCTATACATAAATGTCTATAGCGGAAATAAACATAATATGTACAATAGGAGCTGAACAACATAAAACGAGATAAATGATAGAATCCATCTTCAGCTCCAACTATCCAGAAAGAGCCTACTAAACCTGAATACAAGGCTGCCTGTGTAGAAAAAGGGGCACCCGAGTTTGAAAGTGAAACAAACTACGAGTCAGTCATGGGACTGGTATGAGAAATCTACTTAACACAATTTAAATATGGCTAATCACAGGACCACGCCACTTTCATGGAACGGGTTTACTCCATTGGATTGCCAGTGTTTTAAAACAAGTAAATCTTTAAACATCACAATGCTTTTTATAAAAATGAAGCCATTATAAGACTCAGTTCCCATCACACAATGCAACGCAAACCGGAGGATAGAGTTTTTACCTTATAATGGCCAAGATATGCTTGATACAAATAAAACAAAAGCATTTTATATTACTACTAGTGTTTATATGTTTCAAAAACAATTTCAAATCATAAGTATCAATCATAGACGTCATTAATGCCCCATACCACTATGTCGCCATATATAGGTATACAATCAAAACCACACAGTCACGTATTTGGAAATTGGATTTCCATCATGAACCAAGGCAAAAGATAGTCCTTATCGAATTCGAGACTGTCTAGCCCGAGTCTCAGGCACAGCCGCAACCGTACCTTGGATCGTCAGGGCCGGTCCACACGGAGTGGATTATAATGCCTGAACAATGCGTTTCTCCGCCCTTTGGGGCGTAAATGAGCCAACGAATGACTCCATCGGTCCCAGATCGACTGATATAACCGAGGCGCCTCGCAATAGTAACAACCACATAAGTCAAACTCGTCAGGGCGTGTAAAACCACTGACGCCACTTCTAGCTAGAAAGAAAACGCACGTCCCCCCTGAGGTCCTCTCCCGTTTCTGGTTCATACCGGGGTGTGAGGCTCGCGAATTCACGTCATACACAAAGCTACGCCATACAGGCGGTGCTTTGATCATCACCACAAGACTTTGCTTTTCAACAGAAGCCTTGATCGCTGCGTCTTAGCATGCCACGCAGGCAATTCACACCATGCGACTGATGGCTATCAATCACACAGAATAAATTCCAATGTTAGACACACCGTCCATTTGCAAGTCCGTTCTGGGTCTGAACGAAACCAGAGGCACTATATACCTCGCAAATCCATCGATCTCCAGGTACGTCTGGATGATTACCACTCATTATCCATATTTCAGGATGCCTCCCAATCAGGACATCAGTTACCATCCAAACGAGGTGAAGATCTCTGGTCTTCGACGACCGTCTTCATCTTCGATTTCTTATCGTCGATTCAGTTATTCAGAATGGGGTAGACCCGGTCTTTCTGAGCAACTCGCGTATATAATAAACAAGTGCAACACAAACACACATACGCCATATTCCAGTTCATTAATCAATAACCGTAAATCAGTAAGAGAACGATTTCCCAAATATTAACCCCGAAGGTCGAAACCAACATCAGACCAAAATCCAGGAAACCATTCGACTTAGCCAACCTTCAGTTAGTTTCTTAATTTCACTTCCATATCGTTTATAATATTTTATAACGATTTATCGCTATTTTTATTTATTTTAAAATAGCTAATTTATTCAAACGACGCTTCGGGCCATAACGCGGCCGTGGCGCTGTTTTTCTTCAGATTTGATTTACACATATCTGAAAATCTAACCGTTGGATCTTCACAAAATTTACGTCATTAAAAAGATCTTTTCAAAACGAATCCAACGGTTCCAATTTTGGGAAAATCCGATGGTCGGATCTCGCGGTACAATCGTTTGAAGTTTTGATTTCAAAACACGAACTACAGCGTCGTTATTCGATTTAATTCAATTATATATATATATATATATATATATATATATATATAAAATCGTTTCTGGCGCTGTTTTTCTTCAGATTTGAATTAAACATTCCAGACAATCCAACTGTTGGATCTTTACAAAGTTGGTGTCGTTGGAAAGATATTTCCAAAGCGAACCCAACGGATTCGGGAAAATCCGATGGTCGGATCTTCCACACTAATCTTTTGAAATCACGGTTTCAAAACACGAACTGCAGCTTCGCTATTTCAATTATATATATATATATATATATATATATATATATATATATATATATATATATATCGATTCTTCAATTTCAAAATTATATTCTTTTCATACATTTGATAAAAATGATATTTTTATCCAACCGACTATTATTTCAACACTTCGCTATTTTTAACAATTCATGTTTATAGCAAAAATGTGATTTTTGTTGTAAAACAATTTATTTCGAAACACGATTATTTTATATAGTTCATATAGGTGATAAAAATATGACTTTTATTATAAAATAATTTCTTTCGAACCCGAATACCATTAAACACATGAATTTCTATTCAACGAATGAATTTCCATTCAACACATAAATGTTATTCAAAATTCATATATATATATATAATAAAAGGTGATTTTTATATTATTAAAACAGTTTATTTAAAACATGAATACCATTCAACACATGAATTTCTATTCAACGAATGAATTTCGATTCAACACACGAATGTTTTCTATTGTTTGTCTATAAAGAGTAAAAATGTGATTTTTTATTGTTAAAACAATTTATTTAAAACACGAATACCATTCAACACATGAATTTCTATTTAACGAATGAATTTCGATTCAACACATGAATGTTTTCTATAGTTTATATATATAGAGTAAAAATGTGATTTTTATTGTTAAAACAATTTATTTAAAACACGAATACCATTCAACACATGAATTTCTATTCAACGAATGAATTTCGATTCAACACATGAATGTTTTCTATAGTTTGTATGTATAGAGTAAAAATGTGATTTTTATTGTTAAAACAATTTATTTAAAACACGAATACCATTCAACACATGAATTTCTATTCAACGAATGAATTTCGATTCAACACATGAAGGTTTTCTATTCAACACACGAATATAGTTTCAACACAGGAAAATAATTCTAACACATGAATATTATTCAAAATTTCGGCAGCATAACGGCAGGGTAGTTAAAACCGGGACCGTCCCTAGTACGGCTCCTCGCTCTACCTTAAAGCCTCGCAGCTTTTGACAATGGGGAATCATGCATCTAGTTCGCACGCAGGCGGCATGTATATTTTTTTCATTTCCACAAACTAATCCTATGTGGTTTCAACCAAATATTTTCCAACCACAAACGGGTATTTTTCAACCATAAACAATTTCAATCAACCATTCTCTATCAATCAATTTTCACACCAATCACAACCAATAAATATCGTCCATGGTTTGTGGACGAGGGGCGTATATATATATATATATGCATCTCAATTTTATTCAACACATATATAATTTTTACAACGCATATATAACTTATATATCGAACGTACAACTTATACAACGCTTATACAAGAGGTGTACAACGCTTATATAACTCATACATCGACTATATAATTTATACATCGTTGTTTTCCATATCGTTTATAAATTAGAAATCTCACATTGGGTTCCACTCCACCAAAAATAGCAGAAGGCTCAGAAAAATATGCGGTCTCTTCTAGAATGTAGAAGGCGTCCACACGAGTCCACTATCTCTTGTTTCACTGAATTTCGTCAACAAACGAAAAAGATATGATTTTTACAGTGAAATCAAAAATCGTAGCGCTTTAAACTGCTATTAAATAGTTTAAAATAAAAACAGTCATATAGTTTCAAACCTGTTCAAAACTAGGTCTGTAGTTTTCGCGAAATCCGAGCAGCGTGGAGACGATCGGAGGGTACCATGGCCTAGAGCTACGAGAGGGCTTCCTGGCGCCACCCACGATGGTCAAATCGACGGTCTGTAGGTGCTCCGGCGGCGGTCTAAAGCGATGAACTTTGGGGCGTCGATTCACGAGAAGGGCGAAGCGATAGGGGGTGCAGTCAAGTCGGATTTGAAGAGGAAGGAGAGGCCTTCAAAACTCCCAACTGGAGCGTTGGCTATCGTGGCGTGTGGAAGGAGATAAGGAGGAGGGAAGCGAGGAGATACTACCGCCGTTTATCACGAGGGAGCAGGAGTGAACGGGGAGAGAGAAAACTGAATGGGCCAATCAGATTTTATTTATTTATTTATATATTTTTAAAAATCCAAAAATACCCCTTGCCTCCTACGAACTCCAATCCAAACCCAACGGCTATCATCCCTAGCGTTGTACCCCCATTCCGAACACAATGGGGTATGGTTCGTAGGCCCATTCGACTGTTTCAGTCAGTTTTCCTTCAAATTAAAATATATAACATTCAATATTCGATTTGAACGTACATTTCAATTTGCCAGGGCCACAAATTGATTTGAAAAATTCCAGAAAAATAAATCTAGCTATGTTTTGATGATACGGTCCCAACTAAACTAGTTTCATCGAATTCTGAGATTGTTTGAAAAATGGCTCATTTATGGTCGATCCAATTTAACTGTAATTGACCAAAACACGTTTTCCTTTGCCATGCTCACAAATTAACTTCAAAAATTATGAAATTTGAAACCTAGCAATAGTTTAACATCCCAAATCCAACAAAAGTGGTTTCGTCGAATTTCGAGGTCGTTTGCAAAATGGCCATTTTCACGGGCTATATAAATTCCATAGCGACCTTTCAGAAAATTCATTTGGCCATAACTTTTGCTTTCCGCTATGAAACTTCGATTTTTCAAATTCGTTAGAAAGGTAATCAATAACAAATTTAAATATTTTTGGTTTCACTCAAATCCTCTTTGTTTTGCACCAGGTACAGTCAGTCAAAGTTTGAATTCAAATTTTGAAACTACCGCGCCATTTCAGGCCTTGTTTCTAATTCAAAGTAATTATATTAATTTTCAATGTCGATTCAAACTTACTTTTCATCGTTATTATTTAAAATATTTATTTTAAATATTTAAAATCCCCTATTTTAGCCAATTTAAAATTTTAAATTGGTTCAGATTTTCCGGGTCGTTACATAATATTTAATTCAGTTTATAATTGAATTAGAATAACGAATATATTTAAATAACGAAGTTTGAATGTATAATTATATTACAATTATAATCGAGCTCGAAATGGCGTGGCAGTTCACAACTTGGCGATTCGAACTTTAAACGAATATATAGAAGCCGTTTTAAATCGGATTTCTGTGAAACAAGAAACATTCAGAGCCGGTGAAGTATATTTTTCTAGTGGAAGAGAAAAATTGAGATTTCGTTGTGTACATTTTGATTTATGTCCAAATTAAATTTTAGAAAAGTCGCTGTGGAATTCCTTTATAATTTATAACGATTTATTTATATTATAAAAGGATTTTTAATATAAATCGAATATCGATATAACTGGGAATTTTGAAATATCGAGTTATAAATCCAGTTGGAGCTATATGGCATTCCACTGTGAATATATACGATAATATTTATTTTTAAATATTAAATTTAATTGTTTTTTGTGACGATCCCAAAATCCGAGGGGCGGTATTAAGGATAATCATTGGAATATAACACATTAATCAACATAGCAGAGTACAGATAATAGCAAAAACAATAAATAGAATAATTTTACATGGATATGACAGCGGAATCACAACATGTAGGAACATCAGAATAGCATAGCGCGGATATAACTTAGTAAATAAAAAGGAAAGTGACCAGTCATCATCGCCAGAGGCGGAATACATACATGCAGTGAGACGTAATAAGGGTATCAGTCTACATCGCCGAAGGCGGTACATATACATATAATAAGAAATACGGAAAGTAAATCAGTCTGCATCGCCCGTGGCGGAATCATAATATGTATAGTAATGGCGGAAAAAGTCAAAGTCATCTCTGCGAAGTCAGCCTCGCCATGAGCCAAAAATGCACTCTATGCAGCAGTGCAGAGCCAAAAACAACCTGTCACCTGTGTACTAGGCTGCCCGTGTGAAAATAAGGGCACCCGCGTTTGCAAAGTGAAACAAACAACGAGTAAGTCAAGGGGACTGGTATGAGGAATCTATTTAACAATTAAACAAAAGTAATAAGCGAATCATAGGACCACGCCACTTTCGCGGAACGGGTTTACTCCATTGATTGCTAGTGCATTTAAAACAAAATAAATTCTTTTAAAACAACGCAATGCTTTTAGAAAGAATGAAGCCATTATAAGACTCAGGTCCCATCACACAATGCAACGCAAGCCGGAGGATAGAGTTTTACCTTATAATAGCCAAATATGCTTGATACGTATAAAGCAAAATCATTTGATATTATTACTAGTGCATATATGTTTCAAAAATGAATAGCATCATAAATATCAATCATAGACGGCATAAGTGCCACATACCACTATGTCGTCATACTAGTTCTACAATCAAGTTTGTTATTTCGTATTGGAAATTGGATTTCCGTCATGAGTCGAGGCAAGGGGCAAGCTCCTCTCCGCTTCGAGACACTCTAGCAAATGCCTCGGGACTACACACTCTGGGTAACCCCTGGATCGGCCGGGCCGGTCCTCTCTTACGTTTGAGGATTATTTATTCCTAAACACACGTTTCCCGGTCCTTACAGACCTATAATCGAGGCGCCTCGCATTCCAACAACCACAAAGGTGAAAAGTAGATATATATGTCAGGGCTGGTAAGTCACTGACACCACCATAGCTAGAAAGAAACGTCGTGCTCTCCCAGCGGTCCGTATCCCGTTTTTAACTCATACCGGGGTGTGAGGCTCGCGAATCCACGCTATACACAAAGCTAGGCCACGTAGACCGTGCTTTGATCATTATCCACAAGACTTTGCTTTGCAACAGAAGCCTTGATCACAGCATCTTGGCATGCCACATAGGCAGTCTACTCCATATGATTGATTTCCATCGATATATAACCCCTGAGCTCGTACGTCTCAGAGAAGGGCGTTAAGCAAAAGAACAAATTCTCCGCCGCCAAACAGATATATATTTAACAGAGATCAATCAGTATAGAACAAAATCCAATGTCAGACACATAGTCCATTTACAAGTCCGTTCTGGGTCTGAACGAAACCGGAGGCGTCAAATTCCTCATATGTCCGTCCAATCAACACATACGTTCAGACGGCTACTACTTCCGTCCCCTTCCGGTAGCTACTCCGGTCAAGAACCTCAGTAGCGCCCATCCAACCGATACGAAGATCGTCGGTCTTAAATCGTCTTTCCATTTTCCAATTCGAATCGCTCGATAAATTATTTGAAATGAGGGTTAGCTCGGCCTTTTCAAATAATTCACGTCATTAGAATTTAAATCGATTCTTTTTATGGTTATATTATTCGACATCCATCTTTCAGTTCTTTAGTGTTATTTTCGCGTCAAACACATACAACCATCAAATATCAAACAATTCAAGCCCAATTGGTTTATTTGCAATCAATGTTGCTTATAATATTTTATAACGATTTTTTTCGCCATTTTTATTTATTTAAAAATGGTCATATTTAATTAAACGACGTTTCAGGTCGTGTCGTGGCACTGGCGCTGTTTTTCCCCTAATTTGTTTTACACATATCGGAAAATCTAACCGTTGGATTTCTACAAAGTCTATATCAGTGGGAAGATATTCCCAAAGCGAACCCAACGGTTCCAGTTTCGTGAGAATCCGACGGTCGGATCTTCCACACTAGTCGTTTGAAGTTACGGTTTCAAAATTCGAACTGCAGCGTCGTTATTCGATTTAATTTAATTATATTTATATTTATATATAAATATAAACGACTTTAGCGCTGTTTTTCTTCTAATTTAAATTAAACATTCCGGGGAATCCAACCGTTGGATTTTTACAAGGTCGGTGCCGTTGGGAAGATATTTCCAAGGCGAACCCAGCGGTTGCGGTTTCGGGAAAATCCGATGGTCGGATTTCTCGCACTAATCGTTTCAAATTACGGTTCCGAAGCACAAACTGCACGGCCTCTATTCCTTTTAATTATATTTATATTTATATATATAAATATAGTTCATTCTATAATTTCAACTATAGTTCATTCTATATTTTCAACTTCGCTTACACTTCAAATATTTCACTAACGCCTTAATATTTCGAAAAATTTCGCCATAACCTCCTTTGTACGGGGAGGGGTTTGGAAATTTATTGGGCCGTATTAGGTACCCAATAAATCCTAAAAAGCATTCACATATTTATAGTGATATATTTTGGTGTTTACGGGGGAGCATGTACTGATAATCACTCCAGAGAATAAATTCTCGTCACCCCGTTTCCGTGTGGAAATAAATAGTCCATGTGTCATATCTAATAACTAGAGCGACGTGATTATTGTCAACTCCAGACCCGTGTGGGGTTTTTATTAATCTGGCGATTTATCGTTATATTTTATATAGTCCATATCAGTCATCAGTTCAACCTGTAGTATATAGTCATCGCCATACAAGCCTCTTGCTTGTATGGTAAATCTTCCACCTCGTCACACAAGCTCCAATTGCTTATGTGGAATATGATGAAGTATGCCTATCATCAAGAAGTATGGCATGTAGTGTAGTTCAAAATTAATTGTTACTATCCTATGGCGATATTTATTATTTCAAACAGAATAACCAGCACTCCGCATCCAATGGCATTCACAGGAGTTGATATATAAATAAAATTGCGCAGCCAACTCATCAAGGTTTACCTATTTGTCGGGCACGCAAATAATTTCTTTACTCTACAGCTAATTCATTTTTCCTATTCAACACATGTATATATATGCAGAACAAAGCTAATAATAATATTTCTAGCAAACTATTATTTATTTCAACACATGTGTATTTTTAACTAAGCGTATACATGATAAAAGAAATATTTTTATCATCAAAAATATTTATTCGACACATATTTTTAACTAAGCGTATACATGAATATTCGATATAGTTTGTATATATATAAAAATGTGATTTTTATCGCAAAAGCTATTTGTTTAAATTCAAATAATATTCAACACATGAATTTCAACTCAACGAATGAATTGCAACTCAACACATGAATATTCGATATAGTTTGTATATATATAAAAATGTGATTTTTATCGCAAAAGCTATTTGTTTAAATTCAAATAATATTCAACACATGAATTTCAACTCAACGAATGAATTCCAACTCAACACATGAATATTCGATATAGTTTGTATATATATAAAAATGTGATTTTTATCGCAAAAGCTATTTGTTAAAATTCAAATAATATTCAACACATGAATTTCAACTCAACGAATGAATTGCAACTCAATTCATGAATATTCGATATAGTTTGTATATATATAAAAATGTGATTTTTATCGCAAAAGCTATTTGTTTAAATTCAAATAATATTCAACACATGAATTTCAACTGAACGAATGAATTGCAACTCAACACATGAATATTCGATATAGTTTGTATATATATAAAAATGTGATTTTTATCGCAAAAGCTATTTGTTTAAATTCAAATAATATTCAACACATGAATTTCAACTCAACGAATGAATTGCAACTCAACACATGAATATTCGATATAGTTTGTATATATATAAAAATGTGATTTTTATTGCAAAAGCTATTTGTTTAAATTCAAATAATATTCAACACATGAATTTCAACTCAACGAATGAATTGCAACTCAACACATGAATATTCGATATAGCATATGTAAATTTATTTCAACGAATGAAAATTATTCTAACACATAAATATTTCAGAAAATTTCGGTAGCATAAAGGCAGGGTAGTTAAAACTGGGACCGTCCCTAGTACGGCTCCTCGCTCTACCTTAAAACCTCGCGGTTTTATACAATGGGGATCATGCATCTAGTTCGCACGCAGGCGGCATGTTTCATTTTCAATTCCACAATCCTATTCTATTTTGTTTCAACCACAAGAGGGTATTTTTCAACCACAAAGGTATTTTTCAACCATAAAGGTATTTTTCAACCATAATATCAACCACAAACAATTATTTCCAACCATTCGTCATACCATATAATATCACGTCAAACACAAGCAATAAATATCGTCCATGGTCTGTGGACGAGGGGAGTATATATATATATATATATATATATATATATATATATATATATATATATATATAATAATTCACTTGCATTTCATCACAATTCAAAGCATATATGTTTCATTCAACGCTTGTATAATTTATACATCGCTAATATAACTTATACAACACATGTACACGAGGTATACAATGCGTATATAATTTACACTTCGCTTATATAATTTATACAACACGATTTCATTTACACAAATAGTTTAGATTCCTCACATTGGTTATTGCAGTGCTAAAAATCGTAGGAAGTTCAGAAAAATCCGCGGCTTCTTCTAGAATGTAGAGAGCCTCCTTGCGGTCACGGTGTCTCCTGTTTCATCAAATTTCGTTAAAGAACGAAAAAGATATTATTTTTCAAAGTTTTGCAACACTTAAAAGTGTTATTCTCATTTCAGAAATTCACATCAGAAAAGTTTTTAAAACTTTAAAACTAGGTCTCGATTTTTAAGCCAAACCGTACCTCGCTGCTTCGATCAGACCACACTGCGTCAGAGAGCTACGAATCACCTTCAGATCGGCGGTGGTGGCGATGGGTTCGGTGGCTCCTGTTGGTCGCGGCGGCGCTCTAAAAGGCGCGACTTCCTGGTCGAATTCCGACGTCGACAGTTGATGGATGGAGGCGTGGCTTGGTCGGATGTGGAGAGGGGACTACGGCGGTCAGAAGCTTCAACAGGCGGAGGCGGCGAAATCAACTGAGGCGGCGGCAAAGTCAACGAGAAGCTTCGTGCTTCCTGAGTCGTCCAATATCGCTGGCGGCTAGGGTTTCGTTAGTATTTTTTTTATAAAAGAAAATTTCCTATTGGTCCGAGCTTTATAGGAAGTTTTAAATAGTGTTTTTGCTAACGGACTCCTTTTTAAACCCAACGACTGTCGCCCCTAGCTAAATACCCCCATTCCGGACACAATGAGATATGTTTCGTTGGCCAATTCGACTGTTACAGTTAGTTATTTTTCAATTTAAAATATAAAACATTCGATATTTAATTTAAACGTACATTTCAATTTGCCAGGGCCACAAACTGAATCGAAAAATTCCAGAAAAATAAATCTAGCTTTGTTTTGACGATACGGTCCTAACAAAACCAGTTTCGTCGAATTCTGAGCTCGTTTGAAAAACGGCCATTTTTAGGTCGACCCATTTTAACAGAATTTGACCAATCACATTTTCTTTTGCCCCGCTCACATACTAGCTTCAAAAATTATGAAATTTGAAACTTAGCAATAATTTGACATCCCGGACCCAACAAAAGTGGTTTCGTCGAATTCCGAGGTCGTATGCAAAATATCAATTTTCAAGGGCTATATATGTTATATAGCGACCTTTCTGAAAATTCATTTGGCCATAACTTTTGATTTCTGTTATGAAATTTCGATTTTTCAGATTCGTTAGAAAGGTATTGATAAACAGATTTAAATATTTTCAGTTTCATCAAAATCCGTTATATTTTCCACTCGGTACAGTCAGACAAAATTTGTATTCAAAATTTCAAACTGCAATACCATACCCAATTCTATATTTTATTGTAATATGCTATTTCAGCTATTCAAATTTCTTGGTAATAACCTAATTTAAAATTTTAAATTGGTTCATATTTTCCGGGTTATTACATTTTTACATATATTTATATATTTAAAAGGGTTATTTAGGGCTTTAAAAATAGCCATCTTTGCAAACGACCTCAGAATTCGACGAAACTAATTTTGTTGGATCCGCAATGTTAAATTATTGTTAGATGTCAACTTTCGTGACTTTTGAGGTCAGTGTGTGGCCGTACGGATTTTTAATGTGAAAACAGTCGATAATTTGACCTTTAAAAATACGCTATGTGAGCAAACGGAGTCGGAATTCGATGAAACCAGTTTTGTTGGGACCGTAATATTGAACAGTAGCTGCATGCCAATTTTCATGATTATTTGGTGTCGTATGTAATCATGATGATTTTTAACAGTAAATACAAATAACGTTTGCTTAAAATAAAATATAATAATCAATAAAAATATATTTAAAATTGTCTATAAATACCCA
>JASFAX010002858.1:0-44451 GCA_030737875.1 Allium sativum
GAGTTGAAATTCTATATAAACAACCCAATTCTCAAACCTAAAAATCACTCAAAAATAATCCTAGAACTATCATGCTGTCAATGGAAAACTTGGAGTAGCCGTCACCAATTCAAAGACAAGATAAGAACTTGAATCAAAAATCAAATTAAAATATTATCGAATTCAACAATCTGCATCAAAGGCGAGCTTACCAATTTCAGAATTCAGATTTCAGAATGCAAGTATTCCTTTTAGTTTGTAAGTTGGTTATTACGTAGATTTAAACGTTCCTTCAAATGAAATCGTGATATGTTGTAATGTGAATATAGAATGATGCTTATGTATAAGATTTGATTTTCGTTTATCCTAAAGTATCATTGTAATTAATCATGTCTATATGCTTGTGGAGATGAACATGTTGTATATTAATCATGTCTACATGCTTGTGGTGACGAACATATTGTATATTAATCATGTCTATATGCTTATAATGATGAACATATTGTATGTCATTGGAATCTATTATGATTGGCTAATGGATTTATTTTACCAATTAAATGGTGGAACATGTCATGTTATAAATTGGCGGTTATTTGCAAGTTTATGATCTTAGACACATGCTTATATGTTAGATCAACACTCATGTATATTCATGTTAGGTTGAATCTATTTATGTTGAAAAACTTGGAATTGTAATCCTCTTATGTTTTAACACATAAGTCATCATGTTAAGTTATGATCCAAATATGCTAAGTTGTGGGTTGAAACTGTGATTATATGTTAAACCTCCATGCTATACCCTCGTCAAATTTACATGGAAATTAGACCAAACTTAGTCACAAGTTCACCTTTACCCATTTAGTTAAAGTTAAATGATACCTCTATGCCAAGTTACACATGACAAGTTGAAATTATGCTATTTTATGTTTATTTCATGCCTCTTGTTTATTACCCTTTTTCTTGTTTATGGGTTGGGCTAATTTACTAGCCCAACATTTAATGTGATTCATGCGTACGTTCCACGGGGGTAGCGATGGAAAAAATATGAAAATTCATGGCATAGATTCAATCATAAAATGGTATATTGGATATACCATTTATGGTGAGAATAATCAAAGGATAATTATGGCATGATTAAGTTAAATTTAATTTACATAAAGAAATTAGACATATATAGAAAAATGTGAATTTAGAAAAAGACGAATATGCCTAACCCGAGGTTAGACTGAGTTGTGGTGTAAATCTGCCCAGAACCTACCGGCATATCCAGTGACCACAACAAGAACTGTCTAATGTGGGTGGTTAGTGCGTCAAGCCCAAAAAGAACCTGAGGTTAGGCTGAGTTGTGGTGTAAACCTACCCGGAACCGACTGGCACATCCAGTGACCACAACAAGACCTTTCTAATGTGAGTGGTTGGTGCTTTAACAAATTAAAGCTAAGTCAAGATTGGTAGGGTTAAGTCAATTAGGAAAACACTTAACCGATTCAACATGTTAACTGAACGAATGGGTGGGGGTTAAGTAAACTTGGACACTTAGCCAAATAAACATGTTGATTAGAAAACCCTAGTAACGGGGACCCATTTCAGCAGTAACCCACATAGATGTATCATGGTACCCTGAAACTAGGCAGGGTGGGGCACGATTACTGGGCTGAGTATAAGTGGTCAAAACGTCGACGGTTGGTGGGCCAGTGTAGGTTCCGACGGAGTATAGGCGTGCACGTACTCCGAGTGGAAAAATCAAACACTGGGCATCAGTAGTATACACTGTGCACCTTGAATCGTGTCGGGTTGCCACCAGAGGGACTAATACACCCCATGGTGGGACCAGCACAGGTATCTACAGTCAAGCGGGGCCGAATGACATAGGATATGAATGCATGCGAGTAGGAGTCGATCATTAAGGGGGTCGTTTGTTATACACACGTAGGGCTGGTGGAACCAATGGTTAAGTAGGTGAAGAGATTATAGTAATGGGTGCGATCGCATGTTCCTCTTATCTTATATTAGAGTATTATCCTATGTTCTGTTATTTCTGTCATGATCCCTTTCCTTGTTTAAATACTAGTAATCACCGAACTTACCAGACTTATTGTCTGACCCGTTTTTTCGTCCCCCCCCCCCAGGTCCACAGGGAAGGAATACTGCAGCTTAGTCAGACCCTTTGCAAGCTTCAAGAAAGTAGATGTATGATTTGGACTCTTTCTCAATCTTGTCTGTGTCTCTTGGACATTATCCTTGGGGATTTATGCAGTTTTATTTATGATTTATGCTTCTTTATTAAATAATCAAGACAGAAATTATGTTGTAATGTTTTGGGAAGTTGTTTTGAGACAATTTGATGTAATGCTTTTGTATTGAACCATGTATTCAATAAATGATTTGAATTCCGCTGCTTATACTTATATGTCTTCTAAAATTTTCTGTGTCTTGTACCTATAACCCTCCACCAATGTTAAGGCATTCCCTTTGTGAGTGACCTTAACGGAGGTGGGGTGTTTCACTTGGTATCAGAGCAAAGGTTTACTAGATCAGATAAGAGTTTTTGAAAATTATTTTCAGAAAGGAATATAAAGAAGCATTTTACAAGAAAGAGTATTGTTTTAAATTTAAAAAGGCATAATCCCCAAAGCCATATGCACTATCTTTCTATCCTTCGTTTTGAATCTTTTCTTTTTCGTTTTAGCATGTCTGGGAATCTTAACCTTCCAGAGGGCGTACCGATACCTGGATGGTTCAGGAGGTACTTAGAGGCTAGGGCCAACGACGCAGGCCAGCAGATATTCCTCCTCCTCCAGCTGCAGCGGTTCCTCCTCCTCGTGCAAATGCTTTCTCAAAGATTTGTAGAGACTTTAGGGCCATGGGTGGAAAGGATTTCAAGGGAACTGAATCATTCGTAGAAGCAAGGAACTGACTCAAAGAAACTGAGGATCTGTTCGTTATCTTCGAGGTGGACGATAGGCAGAAGATACAGTTGGTTGTATGGTTGCTCAAAGACGAAGCTTCCTATTGGTGGGAATTCACTAATGCTGAAAGACCAGTTGACACATGAATGGATTTCAGAATAAGGTTTGAGATGAAATTCCTCTCACAGGCTGAACGAAGTCTACAACTGGAAAA
This sequence comes from Allium sativum, assembly GCA_030737875.1. NCBI lineage: Eukaryota > Viridiplantae > Streptophyta > Magnoliopsida > Asparagales > Amaryllidaceae > Allium > Allium sativum. The sequence goes on from JASFAX010002858.1 coordinate 3,103, forward strand.
GTTCTTATCTCTTAAGCAAGGAAGTATGACGGTCAAGAAGTACGTCAATCAATTCGATCAGCTGGCCCGATTCGGACTGGACTTAGTGAATACTCCTCATAAGAAGGCTCTCCGTTTTGTCAAAGGATTGAATGAGCCACTTCACAGCTTGGCTATGACCCATATACCTATGGGGGCTACTTACGAGAGGTTAGTGGACATGGCACACTTACATGAGGAAGACAAGGGAAAGAATGAGGCAAAAGCGGAAGTGCCTCAAGATAAGAAGGGGGAGGGTTCGCAGAACAAGAAGGCTGATTCAAAGAAAGGCGGGAAAACAACAAACCCCATGAAAAGAGAAAGTGTAATTTCTGTGGCATTCCTGGACATCTGATCAAAGACTGTAAGAAGAAGAAAAGGAATATGGGTGGTTGTTTTCACTGTGGTGAGACAGGACACATGGCTAGGGCTTGCCCAAGGAAGCAAGAGCAGGGAGATGGACCTTCTTCTGGAGGACAAGTTCACGCTCTCACGGCACCTCCGCAGGAGTGAGGTAGAAATATTTCTGTCAAAAGTTTAGTCTATCTTTTCGATCAACCTATTCATACACTATTTAACTCTGGGCATCGCACTCTTTTATATCTACTGCTTTAGTGGAATCTCTGCACCTAGACACCAGTATAATAGAGGATCCCTTGGTTGTTTCAAATCCAATTGGGGGCTCAGCTTATTTTTCAATGGTTTGTTTGGATTTGAAATTATCTATACTAAGCGTTGGGTTTAAATGTAATGCCTTTGTTTTGGGCTTCACGGGCTATGGGTTGATTCTAGGCATGGACTGGCTATCCAGTAATGGTGTCGTCCTCGATTGTGAAAAGATAGTGGTTAGACTCATGACTCGCCTCGGTAACACTCTCGAAATTTCTTGTAATCCGATGAACTCCTTTATGCTTAGTTATCTAGAATCTCTTGATGCGTCCGTTGAGAACTTGCAGTCTGTAAGGGTAGTCCGTGAATACTTGGATGTGTTTGAAGAGGTAAAGGGCTTACCTCCGAAGCGGGAGATAGACTTCCGCATATACCTCATGGACAACACAAAACCCATTGCTTTACCCGTTAGACACATGGCTCCGAGGGAGAGGAAAGAACTCAGCAAGCAAGTTAAGGAATTGCTTGAGAAGGGGTTTATAAGGCGGAGTATTTCTGAATGGGGTGCTCCAGTAGTGTTCGCCACTAAAGCGGACGGTTCGCTTTGCCTATGCGTTGATTATAGGGAGCTAAAAAAGCTGATCAAAAGGAATAGGCACCCACTCTCGAGAATAGATGATTTGTTTGATCAACTTGTAGGTGCATCGGTTTTCTCCCAATTAGATTTGGCTACCGGGTTTCATCAGCTAAGGGTGGCTGAAGACAGCATTGATAAGACCGCGTTCAGAACTCCAGATGGTTTCTTCGAGTGGCTTGTCATGCCCTTCGGCTTGACAAATGCACCCGCTTACTTCGTTGATTTAATGAGCAGTGTGTTCCGAGAATTCCTCAATAAGTTTGTGGTGGTCTTCGTAGGCGATATTTTGTTCTTCTCAAAGAATGAGGAAGAGCATGCTCAGCATCTAAAATAAATCATGGATACTCTCCGTGCACATCAGTTGAAGGCAAAATTCTCAAAATGCCATTTCTGGAGAGAAGAAGTTAGATTCCTTGGACACGTGGTATCAAAAGAGGGGATAGCTGTGGAACCCGCGAAAGTGGTTGTTGTGCAAGATTGGAAGGTTCCTCGAAATGCAACCGAAGTCCGAAGCTTTCCCGAGCTAGCAGGCTTTTATCGAAAATTTATCAAAGATTTTGCAAAAATCTCAGCACCACTGACAAGGTTGACAAAGAAGAACCTAGCTTTCAATTGGGATTTGGATTGCGATATTGCTTTCCAGCGCTTGAAAAGGGCTCTAACAACAACCCCAGTTCTGACATTGCCTGATGGAAGCAAGATGTTTACGGTTTACACAGATGCTTGCGGAACGGGACTAGGCGCTGTTCTGATGCAAGAAGGGAAGGTAGTAGCTTATGGTGGAAGGCAGTTGAAAGTACACGAGAAAAACTACCCAACCCACGACCTAGAGTTGGCAGCCATCGTTTTTACGCTTAAATCTTGGCGCCATTATCTCCTAGGTGAGAAATTTGAACTGTATATTGACCTTAAATCATTGAAATACCTTTTCTCGCAGAAAGAACTCAATTTGAGGCAGCAAAGATGGATGGAGTTTCTTGCCTCATTCGATTTTGAGATTTCCTACACTCCTGGCAAGGGCAATGCAGTAGCAGACGCCTTAAGTAGAAAGAAGCTGGCCTTAAGCCCTCTCTTTGTGGAAAGGCAAAGCTTGGAGTTCATAGCAAGCTTTGACTTCAAACCCTCCTCTAACTTTGTACCTGGCTTGCTAGCAACGTTGGAAGTGCGACCAACTCTATTAGACTCAATCGGAGCCGCGCAAAGAGAAGACCCTTAGCTAGCCGATGTGATGGACAAGTTAATTAGGGGTGATACTTCCAGTCACCTCAATAGATACTCCATTGATGCCAAGGGCTGGTGGAGACGAGATGGAAGACTATGCGTCCCCCAAGCAAGGGATTTGGTAAAGGCGGTTCTAAAAAAGGCACACCATTCCAAGCTGACCATACACCCAGGCGGAGACAAAATGTATAAAAATATCAAAAGAGTTTTCTTTTGGAATGGCATGAAGAAAGATGTAGCTGAATTTGTTTCTAAGTGTTTAATATGCCAACAAGTCAAGGCGGAGCAGAAGAAGCCTGGTGGTCTGCTCCATCCTCTAGAGGTCCCACAGTGGAAATGGGATAGCATCTCGATGGACTTTATAGATGGGTTGCCTAGGTCAAGAAGGGGCAATACCAACATTTGGGTAATAGTGGACAGGCTCACAAAAAGCGCCCACTTTATACCCGTCAAGAGTAGAAGGAATGCCTCATCTCTAGCGTCCATATATCTCAAAGAGATAGTTCGACTCCATGGGATACCCTCCAGCCTAGTGAGTGATCGAGACCCGATCTTCACGAGTGAGTTTTGGAAGAGTTTACAAGAGGCTGTAGGCACACAGTTATGCTTAAGCACGGCCTATAACCCTCAAACCGATGGCCAGACGGAAAGAGTCAACAGAATATTAGAAGACCTCTTGAGACTATGCATTCTTGACTTCGGAGGTACATGGGAGGATCATCTACCTTTGGTTGAATTTGCTTACAACAATAGCTACCAAGACACCATAGGCATGGCGCCTTTCGAAGCTTTATATGGAAGACCGTGCAGGTCACCAACTTGCTGGTGGGATTCCACCGACAAGCTCGTACTTGGACCAGATATGATTAGGGAAACTTCAGATAAAGTAGACTTGATACAAAGAAGAATGAAGACTTCCCAAGATAGACAGAAGTCCTACGCAGGCAAAAGAAGAACTGACCTTGAGTTCGAAGTTGGAGACAAGGTGTTCCTTAAAGTATCTCCTTTGAGGAACGTTGTTCGCTTTGGATCCTCAAGAAAGTTAGCACCAAGATTTGTAGGGTCGTTCCCTGTCATCGAGAAGATTGGGAAGATGGCTTATAGGGTACAGCTTCCCGAAAGGTTGGCCGGGGTCGATGATGTCTTTCATGTCTCTCACCTGCGGAAATGCTTACACAAGTCTGCGGAAGTGGTAGAACCAAGTATGCTAGAGGAAGTTGAAGTTGAACGAGAAGCAACTGTGAGGAGAGTTCCAACTCGTATCTTGGGAACAGAATCAAAAAGCTATGCAACTGTGAAGTTAAGCTCATCAAAATTCAATGGAGCGACACCGAGGAAGACGCGACTTGGGAAACTGAGGACAGAATACATTTAGCCTACCCTTTTCTTTTTGAGGGTACATTCTTAATCTCTTTTTCCTTAAATTTATGCTCGTATCTATCTTTTATCTCCTCGATCCTATCCTTTATCCTTAGGTAGGAACCCATTTGGATGTAAACGTGTAATTGAAACATGTTGTGATTGATGGTTGCAAGTGGTTGCTAATGGATGCATATACACACACGTTAGGTATTAGATCGGCTCAGTCGCTTCCATATTGCATATGCATATATGTATTGGTGTATGGATTGAAACTTGATGTGTTATCATATGGACGTTGCATTTGTATGAATGATTGTGCACTCATATAGAAAATTTTAAGTAGGAAAAATTGCATTCATAATGGACTCATGGCACTGACATAATTTTCATTAAGGAGGTCAACTGAATCAGTAGACCACCTGATTTTGCGTTAGATAAGGACATGTACACACACAATGCATATGATCATGAAGCATTAGAAATCTTTTAAGGACAATAGATGCCTATGTTTGATGGTTGAGTAGATGGGTGATTGGATGGTAGGATATAAGTTCTTCTCGACTTGAAGGTTTCGGGGACGAAATTTTAAAAGGAGGGGACAATGTAACACCCTGTATTTTCTGTTAATGATATAGTAACGAATTAAACAATACTTAATTTGAAATGTGAGAATTAAGGGAAACGGGTTACGCCATTATGTTCGTCTTGGAATTCTGGTTGAAATAGAGTCCGAGTTTGCGTAAATTGGACTTCGTATGAAGAAGTTATGGCTGTCGGAAGTTTCCAGAAAATTCAAATAAATTCAAATAGCTCGAAAAAAAATTCAAATTCAAATCAGAAGTCAGAAGCGGGATGGGCGGGAAAATTCCCGCCTAGGACCCAGCTCGACCAGGGGGGTCGACCCTAGTGTCAACCTCCCCTCTACAGGTCGACCTGCCCCCTCCCCCCCCCCCTCCGGGGCAGATCTGAAAGATGACGATTTTGTGACTTAGAGCTAAGTCACTAGGGTTGAGGTGTCTCCTTGTCTTCACTGGATGGCTGTGGTTAACCCTAGGATCATATAAAGGCTTAAATTGAGTAGAAATTCTATATAAACAACCCAATGCTCAAACCTAAAAATCACTCAAAAATAATCCTAGAACTATCATGCTATCAATGGAAAACTTGGAGTAGCCGTCACCAATTCAAAGACAAGATAAGAACTTGAATCAAAAATCAAATTAAAAGATTATCGAATTCAACGATCTACATCAAAGGCGAGCTTACCAATTTCAGTTCAGATTTCAGAATGCAAGAATTCCTTTTAGTTTGTAAGTTGGTTATTACGCAGATTTAAACGTTCCTTCGAATGAAATCGTGACATGTTGTAATGTGAATATAGAATGATGCTTATGTATAAGATTTGATTCTCGTTTATCCTAAAGTATCATTGTAATTAATCATGTCTATATGCTTGTGGCGATGAACATGTTGTATATTAATCATGTCTACATGCTTGTGGTGACGAACATATTGTATATTAATCATGTCTATATGCTTATAATGATGAACATATTGTATGTCATTGGAATCTATTATGATTGGCTAATGGATTTATTTTACCAATTAAATGGTGGAACATGTCATGCTATAAATTGGCGGTTATTTGCAAGTTTATGATCTTTGACACATGTTTATATGTTAGATCAACACTCATGTATATTCATGTTAGGTTGAATCTATTTATGTTGAAAAACTTGGAATTGTAATCCTCCTATGTTTTAACACATAAATCATCATGTTAAATTATGATCCAAATATGTTGATATTAGTTTTCTTATGTTTTGACATACATAAGTTAATATGCTAAGTTGTGGGTTGAAACTGTGATTATATGTTAAACCCCCATGCTAGACCCTTGTCAAATTTACATGACAATTAGACCTAACTTAATCACAAGTTCACCTTTACCCATTTAGTTAAAGTTAAATGATGCCTCTATGCCAAGTTACACACGACAAGTTGAAATAATGCTATTTTATGTTTATTTCATGCCTCTTGTTTATTACCCCTTTTCTTGTTTATGGGTTGGGCTAATTTACTAGCCCAACATTTAATGTGATTCATGCGTACGTTCCATGGGGGTAGCGATGGGAAAAATATGAAAATTCGCGGCATAGATTCGATCATAAAATGGTATATTGGATATACCATTTATGGTGAGCATAATCAAAGGATAATTATGGTACGATTAAATTAAATTAAATTTACATAAAGAAATTAGACATATATGGAAAAATTTGAATTTAGAAAAATACGAATATGCCTAACCCGAGGTTAGACTGACTTGTGGTGTAAATCTTCCCGGAACCAACCGGCATATCCAGTGGCCACAACAAGACCTGTCTAATGTGGGTGGTTAGTGCATCAAGCCCAAAAAGAACCCGAGGTTAGACTGAGTTGTGGTGTAAACCTGCCCGGAACCGACCGACACATCCAGTGACCACAACAAGACATGTCTAATGTGAGTGGTTGGTGCTTTAACAAATTAAAGCTAAGTCAGGATTGGTAGGGTTAAGTCAATTAGGAAAACACTTAACCGATTCAACATGTTAACTAAACGAATGGGTGGGGGTTAAGTAAACTTGGACACTTAGCCAAATAAACATGTTGATTAGAAAACCCTAGTAACGGGACCCATTTCAGCAGTAACCCACATAGATGTATCATGCTACCCTGAAACTAGGCAGGGTGGGGCACGATTAATGGGCTGAGTATAAGTGGTCAAAACGTCGGCGGCGGGTGTGCCAGTGTAGGTTCCGACGGAGTATGGACGTGCACGTACTCCGAAGTGGAAAAATCAGGCACTGGGCATCAGTAATATACACTATGCACCTTGAATCGTGTCAGGTTGCTACCAGAGGGACTGATACACCCCATGTTGGGACCAACACAAGTATCTACAGTCAAGCGGGGCCGAATGACACAGGATATGAATGCATGCGAGTAGGAGCCGATCATTAAGGGGATCATTTGTTATAAACACGTAGGGCTGGTGGATCCAATGGTTAAGTAGGTGAAGAGATTATAGTAATGGGTGTGATCACATGTTCCTCTTATCTTATATTAGGGTATTATCCTATGTTTTGTTATTTCTATCATGATCCCTTTCCTTGTTTAAATACTAGTAATCACCGAACTTACCAGACTTATTGTCTGACCCGTTTTCTTTCGTCCTCTTTTCTTTCGTTCCCCCCTCCCAGATCCACAGGGAGGGAATACTACAGCTTAGTCAGACCCTTTGCAAGCTTCAAGAAAGTAGATGTATGATTTGGACTCTCTCTCAATCTTGGCTATGGCTCTTGGACATTATCCTTGGGGATTTATGCAGTTTTATTTTTGATTTATGCTTCTTTATTAAATAATCAAGATAGATTTTATGTTGTAATGTTTTGGGAAGTTGTTTTGAGACAATTTGATGTAATGCTTTTGTATTGAACCACGTATTCAATAAATGATTTGAATTCCGCTGCTTATACTTACCTGTCTTGTACCTATAACCCTCCCCCAAAGTTAAGGCATTCCCTTTGTGAGTGACCTTAACGGAGGTGGGGTGTTTCACAAAGCGTCCTCATCCAAATCTGATGTAGTAGAGGAAGATTAGACTGATGCACTTGATCTGGGAGGATCTTAAAATCTAGAAAACTCTATTGACTTTGTCCCGTGTTTGGTGATAAAGAAATCAGATCTGACTTCACTTTATGTAATTAAAATGAAAAAAACAAAATGGCTTATCAACGAAAGGAATCGTTAAAGGTTGCAGAGTAGAAAATCGATTAGAAGGAAACGATAAAATTAGGGTAGGGGAAACGCTCATGCATGACAGAATTAGACAAGAAATCGCTTATCGCCATTAACAAGCCGATATATATATATATATATATATATATATATATATATATATACACACACACACACACATGCATACATACATTGTATGTATATACACATTGACATGACAAGACAATGCAACAGTTCAGAAAGGCACAGCAAAGTTCAAATGCAAATACACATGCAAAATGTACACTGCAACACAAGTGTACATAGAATGTGTATTCGAAACCAAAGTGAAGCAGCATGGGTAAAACAAAGGCAAGCCAAATCCAAAAAGAACCAAAGCAACAAAGCTCAAGTGAACACACTGTACAAAATCATTTGATGCCAAGTGACCAGTACAAACATATTATATATATATGGGAGCAGCTATTAAAACACAAAATTGCACACAAATTTATGTACACAAAATCTGGACCATAAGATTTATTTGTCTTTACGTGTGAGGTGTAATTCATGGGAAGATCTAATGGTTCAGATTTTGTATGTTTAATTTTATGTCCACATTTTGTGTTCATTTAGACTTTCCCTATATATATACACTTTTTTTAAGATGGGTAAATCTTTTATTAAGGCTTCACAATCCAAAAGAGATAAGGCCCAAACGTGACCCTTACAAACAACGCCGCATGTTCATGCAAGCCCAAGTCCTCATGCAAATCTAACACATAAAAAAAACCACCTTTACACCGCTACATTCTCAAAATTTCTTCGTCTACTGTAAGCTAGAGCAAATTAGGTCATGGTAGGCGAAAATTATTACCCTCGAATTGGCTTCCTACCACTTCCTCCCTCTGATCCACTACTAGAAACTCTGCTGCTATTGATGCCTGGCTTTCTGTAAGTCTTCTACCTCTACTCCTCTTCGTCGTTACTTTCACATCAACCCAATTCAAGTAGCTGACTTTGTTTGGAGATTGTGCTATACGTTTGAAAATTTTGGCATTCCGCTCGCTCCAAATTGATTTTCATTTTGTCCATGCAACTGCTCCATAGTCTCTTAGAAAAGTCGCACTCAAAAAAAAATGTTGGTGTGTTTCTATTTCTTTACTGCATAACACACATAGGTTATCTTGAATAATCCCCTTTGAATTTAGCCTATCTTTGGTAGGTAAGTGATTAAGAATAGCTTTATACATAGTAGCGACCATTTTAGGGCAATTAACCCTATCCCATACAAAATCATGCCAATCCTTGATCTGATGCTTCACCCTTATTGCTTCCCACGCTGATCGATTTATAAAGTCTTTTGCATGTTTCCAGGACCATATGTCCTCCTCCCTATTGTAAAATAGAGGCATGTATTCCATTTTGGCCATAATGTCATCACTACAAGGAAAACTGTTGCAGTTCCACTTGTTTTCATTAATCATCTCCTCCACCATTTTATTTGGAGAACCAAAAGCCGAGTATGTATCCCATCCAAGAAGTCCACTAACGAGTTGCCATCAATCCATGGACCTTTCCACAAGTCGGTCTCTTTACCTTTAGCTATCTCTTTCATACAATTTCTGGCCAACTTATCCCTGATTCTCAGGATAGCCTTCCACGTGGGGGAAGCATTGTTGTCAATGTCCATTTGCCAAAAGTTGACCTTCAAATATCTATTTCTCATCCACTTAGCCCATAGCCCACACGAGTTAATTATTTTCCATTACTACTTCACTGTAAAGGCTTCTCTCATTTCTCTGAGGTTACGGAGACCAACCCCGCCTTCCTTGGTTCAGCATAAATATGAATACCTAATGTTATGTATGCTACCCTTCCAAATAAAATTCGCACATACTTTCTCATCTTATCAATAGAGGCATCAGGCAATTGAAATGTTTGCAACCAAAAATTCACTTGAGCTTGAATGATCGTGTGTACAAGTTCCACTCTACCAGCAAACGATAGTAAATTTGAGCTCCATCCCTGCAGTTTTCCCCTTATTCTCATAATTAATTCTGCACATTCCACATCAATGATTTTGTTCGAAGATAATGGCACCCCAAGTTATTTGACTGGTAGATTTCCTTCTTGAACTTTTAACAGTTCTAAAATTTCTTCTTTCTTCATATTGAACTTATTGAAATAACAATTGGTTTAGAGTTCATTAACTTTTAAGCCAATATATTTCTCCAAAGCATAAAAATATTTGCTTATAGGTAAGGCCCCCCCTTTGGATGATCGTACGCATATAATCAAATTGTCGGCATATAAAAGATGGTTGAGATGTGGTTGAAATTCATGAATATTTGTCTTTCTTGAACAAGCAATTTCCATTTGTAATGTGAAGAATTTTGTCGCAATTGCAAATAGATAAGGGGAGAGTGGATCCCCTTGTCTGATACCCTTATTACTACTTATGTTCCCTTTAGGAATGCCATTGACGATCATGGAAAATGTAGGAGTAGTAATGCATTCTTCAATGAGAGCAGTAATTTTGGTGGGGAATCCCATACTTTGAAGCATATGAATGATAAATTTGTGGTTTATTTTATCATACGCTTTGTGTAAATCCACTTTCAAACAAATTTTGTATGCACCTTTTTTATTAAAATTTCTTACCAATTCATGAGCCAACAAAGAGTTATCTGAAATTCTTCTGCCTTTAATAAATGAATTTTGGCATTCAGCAACGAAATCTGGCAATATGAGGTTAAATCTATTGCAGATAACCTTAGAGAGATTCTTGTACACCACATTACAACATGTAGCTGGCCTATAATCTTCTATTCTTGTGAATTATCTTTCTTAGGAATAAGGAAAATGAAAGTATGGTTTATTTCTTTAAAAATTCTGCCAGTTCGAATTGCTTCTTGTATGGCACTAACCACATGTGTTTTCAGGCCTTCCCAATGCCGTCGGAATAATTCGGACCACATACCATTTGGCTCGGGGTTAGCGTCCCCATGAATACTAGCCAAAGCGATCCAAACTTCATTAGTAGTGACTGGATGACGGAGCTCCCGATTACCAGCATCGTTCAGCAGCTGCTTGCAGTGGATGTTGGGTAAGTCACTCTCTGTTTGACCGTTGTACAATTCTGAGTAATATTTGATTGCTTCCTCTTCCATCACTTGGTTATTGTTGCTAGGAGAGCCATCATGTTCAAAACATTGCATATTTGACATTAAATTTTTCCTAATGGACATTTTTGTATAAAATAATTTGGTGCATTCATCCCCTACAGTAATCCAATGTTCTTTGGCTTTTTGTTTGAGTTCAATTGCCTTGATTTTGAGAGCATCTTTTAGTTGCCCTTACAAATTGTAGTATTCTCTCCAGATGTCATCTTCTTTATTGTCTTCATCAAGTTTAGTCAAAAGTTCTTCACACCGGTTCTGAAGAGTAGTGATGTTATCTTGATCTTTGGGTCATAGCCTATTCCACTCCTTTAGGCTATGTTTAACCGATTGGAGCAAGAGTAAGTTTGAAAAAGCAAGTACCTTCCACCTGCGCCACTGTATTAAGTTGAATAACTTTGTCATAACCTTGCAACTATGGCCAAGAATTGCAATATCGAAACGGTTTACCTTTAGCAATTTCACGTTTTTCTGTTAGCAAAATATGCAGAGGACTATGATCACTTGTAAAGTTAGGAAGAATGTTAAATGATATCTCTGAAAACATGTTTATGAAATCAGCATTCGTTAACACTGTATCCAATTTGCATGATATTTTTTTTACATTCCCAACTTCGCAATGTGTATTTCAGACCTTTGTGGACTAGCTCCAACAACCCAGATGCTACCATGTAGGCGATGAACTCCACTAGATGGGATACTCTCAGCGTGAGCCCCCCTTTTTTCATGATTTTTAAGCATAGCATTAACGTCTTCCATCACCAACCACGGTGAACACATGTTCTTGCTTATGTCATTTATTTTATTCCATGGATGAACTCTCTGGGAAGCTAAATTACTTGCATAAATTGCAGTGACCATGATAACTAAACCCCCATGATTAGGAGCCCTGATAGTAATTTTTTGTTCATCTTTCTCTACTATTTGAGTAGCCCAAACACTCTTGTTCCATATTAGCATAATTCTACCTTTCTCACCCATGTCATTGTTGTTTGTCGACAACCATTCATTACCCATAGTCATATCAAAGTGCTTCATCTTTTCGTCATTGAATTTGTTTTCCAAAATGCTCAATATAGAAGGAGATAAATTCATTCTTAGATTATAGAGGTCTAACTTTCGAGCATCATTGTTAAGACCTCTCACATTCCAACTGACTATAGACATTTAGGTAGTTGAGAGTTACTCCTAAATAACCTAGGAGGGTTATCCTGCATGTTGGCCACGGAGGTTGTGCCAATTTGTTTGATAAAGTGGGCATCATACTTAGCATTAGCTTTAAAGTACTTATTTGATGGAGTTTCACTGTCTGAAAGTGCCATTTCTTCTAACCCCGTATGTTTGTGTAATGTATCAGATGCTTGCTTCTCTGGTGATGTTGTGTTTGGTTGGGCTGAATCCTGCACTTATTGGGCCGTATCATGGGCAAGGCCCACCTCCTCCTGGGCTTGCAACTGGGCTATAACTGGCGTACACTACTTAGTAACCGTTTGTGCATTATGGTTAGTAACTACCAGGCGATCAACATGGTGTTAACCAGTTAGTGATGTGTGGAAGCTACTTCCACCATTTTGCTTTGTATATCTTTTTGTATATAAGGCTCGCTAACTGTGGCTTTACCTTTCTCTTTCCATACTTGCTTCACTGGCTTAGCTGTCACTTCACACTGGTCATCTGAATGACCAAAGCACTCACAACTTTTACATATAGGTGGCACAAATTCATACTCAATGTCTTGCACGTGGACGTTGCCTTCGCCATCTTTAGCACGCACTTACTTTTGAAGTTCATCACTAGCTTTAATGTCAACTAACACACAAGCATATTTGAGTCTTATATATATATATATACACACACACTTGTTTATATATATATATATATATATATATATATAGGCTAGTATGGAACAAGCCAAATCAAGACAAAGTGATACTGTCAACATGCACATATGTGCAACAACAATCATCAAGATTTCATAAATTCACGTAGCATGCTCATGAAAAACAAAAGAATGGACTAAAACACAATTGTAGGATCAAGCACTAACATGGCAACAATAGTATATAGATAGTGTGAACAGTAAATGTTGGCTCAGCACTACAATGGTCAAGCACAACAATACATACAATTGCAAGCATGACATATCAAGCTCATCAAAGCAGGTCCATGGATGTAGAAAACAAGGAAGAACAATAAACAGGTAGCAGTAACTACAAATTAGCACATGACCAATGTCAAATTCAAGTGTCACAAAGCCAAATCTGGACAAAGGTACTACTAGGCACAATATATGTACAAACTAAAGTGAAGAAGAGATGAGTGCACTGCATATACACACACACACACACACACAATTACGTGTGTATATATATACAAATATATATGCATAAGTATATATTGCAAAGAAGTCAAGTCTGTAGCCAAAGCTTTCAGTCAAACAAACTATAACTCAAGTGCACAGTGAAGTAACAAATGGACAAATGCAGTATCTTTTTTTTAGGAAAGAAACCAAGACCATGCAGATCAACAAAAAAGGACAGCTTCATATATATATATATATATATATGTATGTATGTATGTATGTATGTATGTATGTATATGGCAAGTATCTCAAATCTGCTTGAATAAATTTTCAGAATTCATATAGGGTCAAAAAATCGACCAAATACATCAAGCTATGTTTGGCAAGAATTTTATGCGCATTTCTTGGTAAATGACATAAATGGAAAGAATTTTATTTCTGGAATTACCAAGCAAGGATGTAATTAAAATCTTTTCAGAAAATTCAAGTGCAGATTCAATATTTGAATGATCCCACAAGAAATTTTTTTCTATATTCGACTGTTTTAAAAATGGAACAATCAACATGAAAGAGTTTCCAGAAATGATATTTGCATGAGTTAAATTTGGTAAATGTTTAATTCAGCATACAAGAAATACGCAAACATTTTTTAGGAAGAAAATCATTCCAGAAATGGCAAGATATCACGAATTGATTTTCCAGAAATCAACAGGTTATTCACGGCATGTATATCAAGAATTCAATCACAGTTTCGTGGAAACAAATCAAGAAAATTAATCACGCAAGAAATTCATTCAATGCCATGGAAACAAAAGAGGAAACACACGCAACAAATCAATCAAGCCATTGTATGAAACTAGAGAAGCGATTAGGTATTTCTATACACTATATAAGAAACCTATATCATCAGTGGCAAGATAGATCGAAACCAAGCAACACAAGTTCAAAATCAAAAATTCAAAATACTCACAAATTCATTTTGGAGTTTGAATCAACAGCGAAAGCCCAAATCGGTGACCAAGAGCATCGAAAGAATCATCAAAAAACAAACATCCAGAATTGAAATCGCGAATTGATCTTGGAAAGGGAATACTCTAATTTTTAAATCGGGCGAACATTTTTGAAGCCAAAGTACTTCAAATGAAATAAAAGGGGCCGACCATATTTTTTGTTTAGGGGGGGGTTCTATTTTATTTTATTTTGAGTTGTTTTTATTTGTTATAAACCGGTTCAATCTACTTTCTAGTTTTTCCCCGTAAAAACTAGATTTTCTAGTTAAGATTTATAACTGGGAGTTACGGGATTGTAATTAAGGAAAAAACTGATTTTGGAATTAAAAATAAGTACAGGGTTTTGAGCGTAGAATTAGAACGGTTGTGAGCGGGTGTCGTGAGTTTATAGGGATTTTGTAAGCATAGAGATTGTTTTAATTCTAGTAGAAATCCTAGGGAATGCAGCAGTAGGCAGGGTTTGCCGAAGCTGGGTAAAATCTGTGTTATTTATTTTCTGCATTTATTTTCTCTGCTACAGTCTGTGTTGTGATATTTTTAATATTCTGTAAAAACCTAATAAACCCTATTCACCGCCTCTAGTGTTAATCTAGATCCAACAATATTGTGTTTGTTTTATCTGTATAGTTTAAACTGCCATGTTTATCCTTGATCACTGGCTTGTTTGCACCTTGTTTGTGAACTTTTCCGAACCTAATATGCTTTGAACTGTGTACCTGACATGAATTATGCACCTAACTAGAACTATGCATCTCACGTTTCTTTGTTTTTTACGCTTGAATATGCTTGATCTGTGCATCTACTTGACTTGTTTTGTGTACCTAAATGACTTTATTTGCTTGTGCAACTAACTTGATCTGATCTTCTACTTCATGTGGACCATGAATGAACCTATACTTGAACTGCATCATTATTTTTTTGGAATTGCTCCATGATTTGCTTTGTGCATGTATGTTGTTTGTTTGAACTTGCCTTCACTCCTAATTTGTTCAACTTGAACTCGATTGCACTCGTCTTATTTCATTGACCATGTTTTGTGGTTGCACATTTGTTCTTGATTTTGATTGTTGTCGAGGTTGAACTGCATTATTTTCATGTGCACCTGATTTGAATTCATCTTGGCTTGAATTTGACCTTGTTCTCACCTGCACTGAGTTGAACAAACTAATTTAGCATTTGCAGTTGTCTGTGACGATTTTAACGTGTTTGGTCTTGTAGTATTTATAGTGGTCGTTGTAAATATTATAAGTTGTTCGAGCGCGCACACACATACATACATATACATACATACACATACATATACGCATATCCGTCTCTGTCCAAATAACATGAAGAGAAACACACCCAAATTTCGAGATAAATAAAATTTTAAATTTGTTACTTCTTTTGTTTTTTGTGTTGTTTTATTTGACAGATATAACGAACGACTGGACAAGTTCAATACCACGCAAAGAAGAATTAAAACGAGTCTGAGGGTGTGCGTGTTAAATTATATATGAGTGTTTAGTGAGAATGTGAACGTACAAATATGAGGGTTTTCGTATTGGATGTGAATTGTAAAATAGTGAGAATAGAAATGTGTATTATCCAAAAATGTAATCAAACATTTTTTTCAAATAAAATACTATTAAAATTTAAAATTTTGAGTTTAAATAATTTATTCTTGCAATATTTATTTACTATTTATGTAAAATAGAATAATACATTAACAAACACATTTATTGAATTATATATATATATATATATTATCATGAAACAAAAATCATGTCAATATACTCATCATTGTCAATAGGGTTTATTGAAATGAGTGTCCCGGAGACAATATGGCGATCAGTCCATAACCGATTCATTTTAAGTGAAATCACTCGCTCTATGAAGCGTTTATCTTATATCATCATGTTGTACATCCTGTTACACTTTATTGCCCCACCTTTAAAATTTTCATATGATTCTCCAACGTGGAGTTCCTATTTGTAAAGGTTTTTCGATAAGAAAGGTGTATGGAGATAAATGATGATTTGTTTATGAGAATCTCTAGCTGTTTGAACCTTACATCTTATATCAGTATACAGAATATGCCAAACTCAACTTATTATAATATATAAAACATATCAACACACATAAGGCTGTCCATGGATACTTTCAGATACAGATAGTGCCATATCCGTATGCATATCCGAAACCATTTTCGATATTGGATACGCATACGGATAATTACCATATCCGCCAACGATCGATAAATCAAGAAATGTAAATTGAAATTTTGGGTTTAACATGACTTTTTGTCCATGACATGGCTTAAAAATATATAACATTAATAAATATAACAATAATAAATAGTTTTGAGTAGTTAATATGGATTAAGTGCATAAAATATAAACCGTCACCTTAACAAAAGAAATTTTATATTATATATTGTGCTAAATTACATACAAAGTAACCTACAATTTTGACAAAAAATCGAACGGATAATTTTCGGATACAGATTCCATTGTGTATGCATCCGCATTCTTTTTTTTTAATATTGAATATTTAACTTTTTTTGGGATACGATGCAGATAGATTCAGATTTTTCAGGTATCCATTAACAGCCCTAAGCACACACCATTGCCTTATCAAAATATTTGAAAGACTTCTCCAAGGTCGACCTAAAATTGGAAAAAATCAGAAGATCTATCCTCAAACCGTGATATGTCATCAGAGGAACTCGGGTCTAGATACATTTCTATTGACGTTCATCGATTTTTATTATGATAAGTTTCCACTGGCCTGACTCAATTCTAAATCTTTGTAAAATTTACCAGTAACACACACATGCATATGCATATACATATAATTTCACATGCAAGTACAAAAATGATTTTTTATGATTATTTGTAATCATTAATTTTGATTTTTACAATAATTTAAATTAATGTAAAATTGAAATTACAAAGAAAAAAGTTACAAAACCAAGGTTTTAGATTTTTGTTTGAGTATATCAAATTTTTATTTGACATCAACCGTCAATTCACAATTTCATCTCATTCAAACTTCAAACTTCTTAGTTGTATATAAGATTTTTTTATTAAAAAGAAATTAATTTCATGGTCGAATCAACAAATTATAAGCATGATTATATTAATAAATAATTATGATGATGACAACGACGCTTATAATGATAAAGTCAGTTCCGTAGTTTTCTTTCAGCTTTTATTTGTTGTTCATGTTTTACAGTGGTATTTTCATTAACATGAATCATACATAACGATGCAAATAAATCCGAAAAAACAATTAGGATGTTATCTACATTGTAGTATTTTTGTTTATACTTTAAAGAGAGGAGAGAGGAGAGGAAGGATATCTACATTGTAGTTAAGGCAAGGTGTAAGGAAATGGATGGTATTTTTTCCCTTTATTTGAAATACAGTATTGTATTCATGTTTTATGCATTAGAAGAGATCCTTTTCACTTTTGTATTTTGTGTGGTTTTCCTACATATGGGGTTTGAAAGTAGTGATATGTAGGGTTTTGCTACTATGACAAAAAAAAAATTGTCAACTGTTAGAATAATGTAATTTAGGAGAGTTGGAGCAATTCAAGAGGGTAATATGGTAATTTAATGTATTGTCCCTTCTAAAATCATGTCTTCAGTGAATTTGATAAAAAACTGTTTTGTCATAATAGCATTTTCGATTTATTTTCCCTACGTCCTTGTAGAAAGCTCATGACGCAAATTGATTTTACTTTGCTTCATGTCATTTCCATTTGGGACAGTCCAACTAAGCACATGAATTAAATTAAGTCCTTATTTTTCAAAAATCATCAAAAAAAAATTAAAAATCAACATAGAAAACTGTCAAACTTTAAAATTTTATTCAATTTATAATGATTTTCGTATTTATGTAAGAAAGTGAAAAAATTGCTTAAAAAAATATCACCTTGTAGCAAAACATACAAGAATAACTGTAGGTTTTCAAAATACTATAAAAATCACTGCAATTATAACAAAAAATTGCATATTTTTATGCATTTTTTGTTGGGAACAGAGAGCTCTCTCCCTTTTTCCGCCCGACTCTTTGGTCTTAAGAATGCTGGTTTTATTTTAAGAACGAGTGATTGCCTTTCTCCGACCCTTACTGCCCAACCGGAGAGCGGACAGCTAATGCGCTTTAAACTTTCAAATTCAGTATGTGCAACTATTCAACATCACATTATTGTAGAAAAATCATCAAAAAATGATGTGAATTTGATACAAATAAAAAACATCTCACTTTAGTAAAAATGCAAAAAAAAAAAAAAAAAAAAAAAATCTATGCAAAAAAATTGCAGACATGTCTACAATATTTTGATACACTGAGACATGTCCGTAATACAGTATGATAATAGTTGCAGGTATATCTGCACTTTCACAATAAGTGCAGACATTTCTGCAAAAAAAATCTTCAATATCTGCAATACACTATGGGAATAGTTGCAGATATGTCTAGACTTTTTCACAATAAATGCAGAAATTTCTGCATTTTTTTTCCTTTTCAGTAATCTTCTTTTAAAATTTATAAAAAAAAATTAAGCAGTGGCACAAAAAAACATGAAAAAAATATTATTATAGTTTTAGAGACTCACTTTACATTCAAAGTTACAAAGAGATCTTTCATCATGTGCGATTTCGGGACCTACCTCCAATTTTCACTTTCCAATATCTAAAATGTGTTCAAAATTCAGTTTAGATACAGAAAGTAATACCTTTAATGTTTATTTTGACTCAGTTGAACCAAAAACACTTTAACTAATGTAATGAATATTATAGTCCTCCTACTGATATGCACTTTGATCCGTCAGGAGAAGATTTTTTCAAGTATGTAAGTGGGACTGAAAAAGAGACTCGTCGTCTGCATTATAATGCTGTAGAGAATGAACTTGTTCTAATTATTGATGGATTCTTGGGTGCGAAAAAACAAAGAAGTGTTAGAAGATAAAACCTGGGATAGGAAGTTCCTCTATTGTAAAGATTTCATTGGTTATGTACCTGACTTGATCACTACTTTTGCTGGATATTTGTTGGTCTGCGGACCAGCGTCCTCTGCCTCTCGAAGTAATTCCTTCCCTGAGGGTGAGGAATAGTCCATGACATTAGCTCCTATGCTGTAAACCTGTAGGGTTGAGTGAATGGAACACTTTATTTCCGGATTAGCTGATTGTTAAATACAATCACCTGGACCATCATGTATTTTATTATTAGTTATAATAAAAGTTGTTTGCAGTGACCTTAAAACCGGCCAGCCTTGCTAAAAAAATGAATATTATAGTAAATTGATTTTACAACTTGCCGTTTTCCTACGATCAAAATACATTTGGGTATTTTTTTTAACGAAAAAAAGCTTTCTCTCTACAGCCATGGTTGCCTCCAAGAAATACCAAAATCCTCTTTTTGATGACCCTGATCAGAGTAGCGGTTTCTCTTCTCCTCCCCCACCTCTCTCCACTCCTACTACCAGCCTCAATGTTGGTATTCCACAAAATTCGTCCATCTTCATCGCCGATGAAGAGGGTTTTACTGTTGTTCAAAATCAAAGGAAGGCGGTAAGATTAAACGTTGCTGCTTATATCCAGAAGGGGAAAGGTAAATGCAATGATTACCACTCTATACCCATTCTGAAACCATATCCTGCGTCTAATGGCAACAGATATCAACCCAAATTTCCAAGAAAAGATGCTCAAGATTCAAGACATTTGACAAAAATTTCATTGCCAAATGCTTCAAAACCGTCATCATGGGCTGACATGATCAAGAAAGGGCTGAACGAATTGTAGTAGCGAGCGAGGAGATTAGCAATAGAACCAAAAGGAAATGGGGGTTATAGATAGTAGCCTATGTGTTTGGTAAACGACCACCCTATCATCACTTCAGGGCTTTTGTATCTCGCACCTAGAATCCTACAGGTTCATTTGAAATCTTTACTCAAGAAAATAAGTTTTTTATTATCAGATTTACTAATACAGAAGACAATGAGAAATTATTGAATGGAGGGCCATACTTTATTAATGGGAAATTAATCATACTCAAGAAATGGTCCAAGAAGTTAGTTCTTGATCGGGATTTATTGAGCACAATGCCTGTATAGATCAGGCTTCCAGAACTAAACTTGAGACTTTGGGACAAAGAGGCATTTAGTGCCGTAGCAAGTTTAGTTGACGTGCCTCTAAAGGTTGACGAGTAAACAACGAAAGAAACTCGACTGAGTTATGCTCATATCTTACTTGAGATTAAGGCTAAAGTTGAACTACCCAATGAAGCATCCATCTATATGCACGATGGGGAAATTATAACGCAACAAATCACTTATGAATTGATCCCAGATCGTTGCAAGATATGTAAATGCTTTGGTCACTCCTTAAATGATTGTGCTCACAATATAGAAAGGAGTGATAAACCAAGGGAGGATACTGTCCCTAACTCCAACATTGTTTCAAATAATTCGGGGATCAATTCAGAAGCAATACCACAAAAATCCCCAGATCTTGATCATATTTTTCCACTTAACAATGGAGATAATATGAATTTGGACACTTCAGATATCACTACAGCAGAATTGAGTAATTCAAATACGGCTATCTTTTCTCAACAAAATCAAGTGTCTGTAGACCATTTAGTGAACATGCAGACCAACGATGCTCACAACAAAACTGATGGATCTTCATCAGAACCACCAGTCATGAATGAGCATTTCAATTCATTTTGCAGTAAAAATAAAAAACAGAGGTGGGAATTACAGAAAAGGTCATTGAACCCTCCACCCACATGAAGGATTCAAGTTATTTTACAAATTCTGTCAAATTAAATGCTCTAAAAGAAGGTATAGCTGAGTGTGCAACTCTCCTTACTACAGACCCCATTTTTACTGATAGGTCCCTTCTTCCTGATGGGTTAGCACCTTCCAAACCGTCCTCTATCTCTGATACTGATATTCAAAATGCAGTCAGTCAGACTTTATCTACTTCAAAACCTGCAATTCCATTTGAAAGAAAGAAGAAGGCCAGAACAAAAAGTTTAACAGACATTACTTCAATTGAAGAAGCAGAGGATGCAAATGACAATGATTTCAGGAAGAAGTACATAGAAAAAAACAGTAATTGGGAAAAACTGCTAAAGGCCACAGACATCACTAACTTCAAAAAAAGTGGAAAACAACTGGAGGTTAAAGTGGATAGCAGTAAGCACAGTGGTCCACTGTAGCTGCAGTGTATCCTTGGTGTTGTATCCTAATATAATTTCTTTTTTATATTATATTATATGGATATCATTGCTTGGAATATAAGGGGGGTTAACTCCCCTGAAAGGCAACTTGACCTTTTCGATTTTTTGAACAAGTATAAAACTAGTATAATTGGTCTTTTAGAACACAAGCTAAATGACAAGAAATTATCTTATCTTCATATTAGGAGATTTTCTAACTGGAATTTGGTAAACAATAACTTAATGGGAGGCAATGGTAGGATTTTGGTTTTACATAATCCTATTATATAGTCTCTCATTAAATATTTTATAAATCTCAAGTATATTCATTGTATTTTTAGAAATAAGGGCTGTCTGATTATCAAGATCACTTTCATATATGCTTCAAACTTTAAGGTGGACAGAAATAATTTTTGGAATTTTATTGAGCAACTTAGTTTAACTATTCACAATCCTTGGATATTAATGAGGGACTTCAATACTATATTTCACAATTATGAGAAAAAAGGTGGCAACCTTATCCCATTTTAAAAATTGGAAAGGGTTGTTAAGTTTATTCTGAAATCTTGTTTGATAGAACCCATTATTCATGGTAACAAATACACTTGGAAATCAGGTGAGTACAGAAATGTTCACTGTAAACTGGATAGGGTTTTATTTAACCAAGATTTTCTCAATTTTTTCTCTAATGTGAAATGCAGCACTCTTCCCCAAAATACTAGTGATCATACACCTTAGTTTCTTTCCTCATAAATAGAAGTGGTAATTTTAGCACCCCTTTTAGATTTGTAAATGGGTGGGTGTATGAAGACAATTATAAGGAAGTTGTTAATAGCGGTTTTATTAATAATTTGTATGGCACTGTCCAATACAAATATAAAGTATACAAATGAAAGATAGGCTTCCGTGTGTATTTTTATGTTTGCCTTACATGGGCCTGGGCTAAAGCCCAAACGTCATGTTGTATTTGCAAACTATCATACCATGTGTATAAATACACGGTATCACTATATTTTTCATTATTATGTCATTACAATAACAGTAATACAATTCAGTTCTTTATTATTACATCATTCTTGCTTCAAATCTTATATGGTATCAAAGCTAAAAAAGCTTAACAGCAATCAAGAAATCAAAAACAAATCAGAGTAGCTATAATTCTGTTTTAAAAACAGAGACCCGTCAGCTTTGATATCATCATCCGAATCCCTCCTATCAAAAACAGAATTTCTGTTTCATCATTTAGGAGTTGCTACTCAATTACAATAGTTTGTGCCTCGCCTATCATTTCAGGTAGGCTGCATCAAACCATCATATTAAGTTTTGCAAAGAAAAAAAATCTGAAGTCTTGAAATCGATCAAGAAATTCAAGAAACAAGAAATTTAAGAAAAGAGAAATTGCTGTAAAGAAGTGCCATACCAGAGTGCTTCATCAGAAAGTTACAACCCAAAGGTTTAACAATCATCATCTGAAGCTCTTCAGGTTGAAACATCTGCAGCCACATAATCTTTTCAAGAATTTCTCAATTCAAAGCTTCAAGATACAGTGTTGTTTTGTCGTCATCATGGTGGATGATCACAACTCCTCAACGAGTCCTCCTGGAAATCAACCACCAATTCCTCCTGGAAATTCATCTGCAAATCAAAACCGGTCAACATCAGTGGATCAAAACATGTCCAGTGCAGAATTTCTTGTTAAAACAGGTATAAACCCACAAACTCAACTAATTACCATTCACCTTGAAGAAAACAACTACTTTCTATGGAAATTGCAAGCAGAGACAGCCATTCAAGGCTATGGTCTTGAAGGGTACATTCTTGGTACTATTGCTATCCCACCTAAGTTCATAACTGATGCTGATAATTGGGTAGTTAGCAATGATGATTATGTCAAATATCATAGGCAGGATAGACTAATCTGTGCATGGTTATTGTCATCTATAAGTGAAAAGATTTTATCTCAAGTAATTGGGTGTAAAACAGCCTATGATATTTGGACAACCATAGAAAAGTCCTTTAATACTCAATCATCAGCCAAGACAATGTTCTATAGAAACCAATTACAGACTGGTAGAAAAGATAACTTGTCAACAAAAGTTAAAGGAATATGTGATCATCTTGAGGCAGCAGGTCAAAGAATCAGTGATTCTGAGCATATTTTATCAATTCTAAATGGACTGGTGAGGAGTATGAAGCCGTTGTAGCAGTTATCACATCTCAAAAAGTGACTAGTTCTATGGAAGACGTACACGCTATTCTTCTTGCTCATGAGGCAAGAATTGAAACAAAGAGGTCACAGTTAAATGAATTATCTGCTAATGTTGCTGAAACCAAAAACAAGAATCAAAACAGAGGGGATTCTTTTAATCAAAGAGGAGGCTCCTCTAGTAGAGGCAGAGGAAGAGGAAGATGGAGCAACAATAATAACAGACCTAAGTGTCAAATTTGTGGGAAAATAGGGCATACAGCTGTGAAGTGCTATTTCAGGTTTAATAACAATTATGTTGGTGGTGAAATACAAAATAGTCAAAGAAAAACAAATCCTACAGCAAATCTGGCAAATGTTGAAACTGACAGTCAAAGCAACATGTCAAGAAACAACCAAACAGATGACATTGGAGATGATAATTGGTATCCAGACTCAGGTGCTACTAATCATATCACAAATAATCTCAATAATCTCAATCTAGGCCAAAGGGAGTACAAAGGTATGAATTCTTTACTTATGGGTAATGGTGTCAGTGTAAACATTACACATATTGGCTTTGGCAGCATAAAAGGTAAAAAGCAACTATACCTCAATAATCTACTTATGGTTCCTCATATAAAAAAGAATTTACTCAGTGTATCACAGTTTGCTAAAGACAATAATGTGTACTTTGAATTTCATCCACATCATTGTTTAGTTAAAGATTTATTGACTAATGAAATCATTTTGCAGGGTAAAACATGCAATGGACTGTACAAATTCAATGATGTGAATTCTGCAAGTAATGGCCAAGAGGAAAACAGTTGCTACCTATCAGAAATTAATGATAAAATCAGTGTATTTGATCTATGGCATATAAAGCTTGGTCATGCTAATGTAAATGTTGTCAAGAAAGTTTTAGACACAAACAACATCTCATATGATCCCTATGCCATATGTCTGAACTTTTTGCCAAATGGGCAAAAGTCACAAGTTACCATTCACAAATTCTTTAACTAATTACACTAAACCACTTGAACTTGTTGCAGCAGAACTATGGGGTCCTGCCTCAACAAATTCAGATTATGGCTTTAACTATTATATTTCCTTTGTTGACTCCTATTCTAGATATACCTGGATATATTTCTTAAAATCCAAGTTTGAAACCAGCAAAATTGTTATTCATTTTATTAATCAAGCTGAAAAACAGACAGGTGAAAGTTTAAAAAATACTACAAACTGATGGAGGTACAGAATTTAAACCTTTAGGTGAATTCTTTCAAAAGAAAGGTATAATTCACAGATTAAGTTGTCCATACACCTCTGAGCAGAATGGTTTAGTTGAGATAAAGCATAGGCATATTGTGGATTTTGGTCTTACTTTATTAGCTCAGAGTAACTTAACTATGAAATTTTGGCCTGATGCTTTTAACACTTCTGTATATCTAATAAATAGGCTGCCTACCAAAACTTTGAACAACAAAAGTCCTCTAGAAATTTTATATAATGTTAAACCTGATTATGATAGGCTCAAAGTTTTTGGCTGTCTATGTTATCCATACTTAAGGCCATAAAATACTCATAAACTAAATTTTAGATCCTCAGCATGCACTTTTATAGGGTATGCAAATGATCGGAAGGGTTACAAATGTCTTGATGAAAAAGGCAAAGTCTACATTAGCAGACATGTTGCATTTAATGAAAAGGTATTTCCTTTCAAAAGTAAAGACATGGCTACTACGCAAAAAATATACAATCCAAAGAAGTCAATACCAGGAATACCTCTATATTCTGACAACAGTACTGAAGATACTGGCGATGGTAGCGCAGACTCTTCTCAACAGCATGCATCATCATCAAGCAGTGAGACATCTGAGCTTTCCAATCAACCCAGTAACAATCAGCAACAACATGAATATCTGCAGCATGACTCAAGTTCAGAAGTTAGAAATGATCAATCAAATACCAGGAATGATAATATTGAAACTCATGAACAACAGAGTGAACAAATTCAGACAGGCCATCCAATGATCACTAGATCAAAAAGGGGTATTTTCAAGCCCAAAGTCTATAATGTTATCAGTAATTCAGATGATCCAGCAAATTACAATCAAGCCATTAGCAACCAGAACTGGAAACAAGCTATGGATGATGAATATCAAGCCTTGATAAAGAACAAAACCTGGACACTTGCTAAAGCTCCAACAGATAAGAATATAATAGATAGGAAGTGGACATACAGACTAAAAAGAAATGCTGATGGGTCAATACACAAATACAAGGCAAGACTTTTCGCTAGAGGCTTCACACAACAATATGGTTTTGACTTTGAAGAGACATTTTCGCTAGTTGTTAAACCAACAACCATAAGAATAATTCTTACCATAGCCTTACATAACAACTGGAGGATACAACAACTGGACGTCAACAATGCATTTCTGAATAGTGACTTAAAGGAGGAAGTATATATGAGTCAACCTCAAGGATATCAGAAGAATGGAGAGCTTGTTTGCAAACTAAACAAAGCAATTTATGGGCTTAAACAAGCTCCCAGAGTCTGGTTTGATAAATTGAAACTTGTTTTAACAAAACTAAAGTTTCAATCTACTAAATCAGATCACTCTCTATTTGTCAAAATTACTGATAATATAACTAATTTTGTTTTGATATATGTGGATGACTTAATCATTACAGGAAATGGTGAAACTGAAATCAAAAAGCTCATTCAGATTTTGGACAAACAGTTTTCAATCAAAGACTTGGGGAAACTCAATTATTTTCTAGGCGTTGAAGTCACTAAAACATCCAAATCAGGATTATTTTTGAATCAAAGGAAATACATCAATGAAATTCTTGTTAGAGCAAAGATGGAGGCTGCTAATGCCTTGCCTACACCAATGATAACAAATCATCAATTATCTAAAGTGAAAATTAGGCTCATATCCTTTGAATTAATCCTAATTAAGCTCACATCCTCCCTATAAAAAAAAGTTTAAATTACATCCTTCTTTTTAAACTAACCTCCTATTTGTGACTAATTTGCCCCTTTTCAATATTTTGGCTGAACGTAAGGATCTAAATACCGATCAGGGCTTTATTTTTTGCAGAAACAAAATTTTATAATCCATGGTGGCGGCGGCTCCAGAACCAAAACCTAAATCGTGAGCCCCTATTTGCAGCAACCAGCGACCGCCGCTCCAGCACCATCGATCATCCCCCCTTCAGTCGACGCCACTCCAGCACCAGGATCCGCCGCCAAAGGAAATCACGATCAGCCCCCCTTCCAGCAACCAGCTATCCGCTCCAGCACCATCGATTGCGATTCACAAATCAACGTCAGTGATCCATGGAAAAGAAGAAGAAGGAGGAAATCGCGATCTGTAGATCAACAACAGTGATTCAAAATCGGAAATTGACCCCAACGGCGGGCGATCCAAATCAAGTTCTTCAGAGTCAGAACTTGGAAGGCAGGTCGCACTTCTTCCATAAACTGTAGCTGCCATTTTTGTGGATGTAAGTTTTTAATTTTAGCCATGTTCTTAGGCTCTCTTAGCTTTTGATTTTTGCTGAATTTTTAATTTTTAATTTGAGCTATATATTTTGGTTTTTCGTTTGAAAATGGGAAGGACAACATTCATTATTTTCATTGTAGGATGTAGGAAAATACAAACAGAAAACATTCAAAATCGCGATCTTTAAGTTGTAGGAAAATATCTTTGATTTTTGCTGAACTTCTGATAAAAAGTTGTGGACAAATATGCATATATCCTTAATATATGCATATATGTATGCAATTTTTTATCAAACAAACAGAAAAACATATTATTTTACAAATATATTCATATTTCTATGCATATATCTGGAATACTTGCATATAAATATTCAGAAATTATTGTTATTTTGCTGAATTATATGCATGTATTTATATTATTCTGAAGCAGTTTTTGTAATTTAGGTTACTGCACATTAAGCTTATTAATGTTGATTTTCTTTTTTTGATAACAGTGTTCCGGCGGATATTGGTGTACTGGTGCTGTTGAAGCTTGGTCGTCCATCTTTTTTCAAATGATTGAACACATTTGTTGTTTCTACAGAGACTACTACATGTGGTTTGCGCAATAAGCTAGGTCTTAACAAAATTACTTGTTCTTCAAAAGACCATCATCTCTGCTTTGTAAATGTTATGAAATTTTTGATGTAGTACATGTAAATGTGGTCTGTACTTATTTTTTGATGTAGTACAAGTAAATATTATGAAATTTTTCATGTAAATATGCACATATTTCTGTTATTTGCATATATATATATATATATATATATATATGCATCTTTTTATGATTATATGTATTTACTTTTTTGTCATTTCTTTTGTTTCAGCAATTATGCAGTACAGTTCTGTATATGTATGCAATTATTTCACTTAGTTGCATATATGTATGCAATTTTACGTAATATTTGTATCTAATTGTCTAGTTTTTCGTAAAAATCAAAAATCTTAATAAAAAATTGTAGTCCCTACATTCAAGTAATTATTTATTTTTGTATAATATTAATTTACGCACGTCTACTTCATTATTGCGCAAAACTAATAATTTTTTTCTGCATAATATTAATATATGTATGCAATTATTCCACTTAGTTGCATAAATGAATGCAATTTTACGTAATATATGTATCTAATTGTCTAGTTTTTCTTAAAAATCAAAAAAATTAATAAAAAATTCGCTGCTGGAGTGTTTGACGGTTTTCCAGAATTGTAGGATTAGGTTTATGAGCGAGATAATAGGAGCGATAAACTGAGTAAATGAGGACAAACAGTTGTTGGATAGTTTTTTATGTTTGTAAGGGTAGATCTGGAATTTTTTTAGTGGAAATTCAAAAATAGGGATGTATTCTATATTATTTTTATCACCGGGTTTTTTTTATATTTTGAAACTTAATAGGGACATGTAAAAAACGCACCCTTATCTAAATACAGGGGAGAAAACATTGTCAATATCAGACAATACAGAAGTCTAGTTGGAGCATTACAATATGCTACCATTACTAGACCTGAAATAACATACTATGTTATCAAACTTTCACAATTTATGCAGGAACCAAAGGAGGACCATTGGAAGGCAATGAAAAGAGTGCTCAGATATCTAAAGGGAACTGTGGATTATGGTTTACACTTTACACAAGGCAATCAACTTAATATTACTGGATATAGTGATGCAGACTGGGCAACTGATCCCGATGACAGAAGATCAACTTCAGGCTACAGTATCTATTTAGGAAATAACCCTATATCATGGTGTGCTAAGAAACAATCTACAGTCTCAAGGTCCAGCACTGAATCTGAATTCAGGAGCATTGCTAATGCCACTGCTGAAATCATGTGGGTACAGCCACTTCTAAGTGAACTCAAAGTTACAGTTCCAAAGAAGCCAGTACTATGGTGTGACAATCTAAGCGCAGTGTCATTATCATCTAATCCTATATTGCATTCAAGAACCAAGCACATGGAAATTGATTTATATTTTGTTCGAGAACAAGTAATCAAGGGAAAACTTCAAATAAATCATGTTCCAGCAAATTACCAGATAGCAGATATTCTTACAAAGCCATTATCAAGTAAAAACTTTGCCAGATTGAGATCTGAACTCAAAGTAATTGAAAGATCAAACCTTGGGGAGAAAGCAAAGTTCACAAACTCAGATTCGAAACCTGTAATGTCTGACAAACTTAGATGGAGGCCAAAGCATGCTGGTAATCCAAGTATTGAAGACTCAAAGCCTGCAAAGCAAATCAGCATCTCACATCCAGAAATCGAGAGCATTCAAAGGCGGAGACCACTCAAACGAAGCAAGTACAAGCTCTCATAGGCTAAATCTTCGCCATCATCTGCAAATATTTTGAGATCGAGGCTGATTCAAGCTCACTTTTTGAAGAAATTTATCAGATTTCATCTCTTTAAGATGTGGCGGCGGACATTAGAAACCCTAGCTTTCATTTGTGGGGAGATATAAAGTATACAAATGAAAGATAGGCTTCTGTGTGTATTTTTATGTTTGCCTTACATGGGCCGGGGCTAACGCCCAAACGTCATGTTGTATTTGCAAACTATCATACCGTGTGTATAAATACACGATATCACTATATTTTTCATTATTATGTCATTACAATAACAGTAATACAATTCAGTTCTTCATTATTACAACATTCTTGCTTCAAATCTTATAACAAATTTAATAAATCTCTGCAAATTGTTAAATCTAATCTAAAAAATTAGAATAATAACAGAAATAAAAGTGATATTAAAACAATTAGGAATGAATGTGGAGACTCCAAAATGATCTAGATGATAACTGCTCAGACAAGGTTAAGGCTGAATCATTTTTTAATGCACAAGCCAAACTTGTTAATGCCCTACACGGTAACTTGATTAATCTTAAACAAAAGGCCAAGATTGATTGGTTAACCACTAAGGACGAAGCTAGCAGGTTTTTCTATACTAGAATGTCAAATAGGAGAAATAGAAATGATATTAGGAAAATTATTGACAGTAAGGGAAAAGTAGTTAATGAAGCTTCTCATATAGAGAAGGAGGCCATTAATTATTTTTGCTCATTATACAATACTTCTAACTATTTCAATAATTTTCCCAGCATTGTTTTTAAATAAACTATTAATTCTAATAGCACTGATTTATTATTAGCTTATGTTAGAATTGAAGAGGTTAAAAATATCATTTTTAACGCTAATAATGACAAAAGCCCAGGTCCTGATGGGTTTGGAGCGAAGTTTTACAAAACCATTTGGTCTGAAATGCAAAATATCCTGTGTGTTTTCATAACAGAATTTTTTAATTATGGTAAATTGTTAAAAAATACTAATCACACTTTATAACCCTAATTCCTAAAGTGGAAACTCCTTTAGGATTAGATGACTATAGACCTATAGCTTGTTGTAATTTTATATTTAAGATTATTTCCACTATTCTCTGTAATAGGTTGAAATGTTTTCTTAAGTTTATAATTTCTGAAAATCAGAGTGCCTTCAGAGCTGGGAGATTAATTTCTGAAAACACCTTATTAGCTCATGAGCTTATAAGGGACTTTAATAAGAAAAAGAAAAATCTCATGTGCATTAAAAGTGATTTACATAAAACTTTCGATAAGATCAATAGGAACTTCATTATATACATTATGCAACAAATGGGTTTTTGTGAGAAATTTTGTGCTTTAGTTAAAGAATGCATAAATAATGTGACTTATTTAGTAATGGTTAATGGTTCCCCTAAAGGTTTTATTCATAGAAATAGAGGCATTAGGCAAGGAGATCCCTTGTCTCCTTACTAATTCTCAATTGTCACGGAATATTTTTCCATTCAAATGGAAATGGAAATGAATAGGGGAAACATTAAACCAATTAATAGAAACAAGCCTTATATTACTCATCTACTATATGTTGATGATATGCTTCTTTTTCTGAAAGCTAACAGAATTAATGCTATTTCTATTAAGAGAATTTTGGATAACATGGACAGGTATGTTGGCCTCACTGTTGACTTAAGTAAAAGTAAGATTTATTTTAGCAAAGAGGCATTACATAAAGAAGAAATTCTAAAGCTTTTGGATTATAAAGAAGGGAATCTTCCAATCAAATACTTTGGCCTTCCTTTAAGTATAAATCAGGTTAAGGATAGGGACTATGCTAGGCTTATTGATATCATTCATAGTAAACTAGAAGGCTGGTTTAGCAAACTACCGTCTCTGGCTGGCAGAATGGAGCTCACAGACACCGTCATCACAGCAATTATCATATATTGGATTCAAACACATAACATTCCTATTAGTGTTATTCAAAAGATTGAAAAAATGTGTTCAAACTTCATTTGGAAGGGAAAACAACATAAAATAACATGGGACAAAGTTTACAAGCTAAAATATTTTGGTGGACTTAGGCTTAGAAACATAAGAGATCTAACAGAAGTTTTCAAATTTAAAATATTCTGGAAATTCTTGGATGGTAAGTCACTATGGGCCAGATGGATGAAAGCCAAGTATATAAAGAACGAAAACTTCAGGGTTACTAGAAAAGAGAGTCATCACTCTTATGTGTGGAAAAATATCTTAGATTGCAGAAATATTAGGAAAAAGCTAATTGATAGAAAATTGAAAGATGGCAATCAAACTAGTTTATGGTTTGATCCATGGATCTATGGAAATTCTCTAATTGATTTACTTGGTTGGAATAATCTTTATCTCATTGGGGGAGGGGAGGGGAGAGGAGGTGAAAGATAGTGTTCAGAAAATAATATCAAATAATTGTTGGAGCTTACAAAATGGTACTGCTGCCACTATTTTTAAAGAAGCAATACACAGTATTCACATTGACCAAAATTGTTTCAAAGACAACTGGGAATGGAAAACTAGTTCCAAAGGAAAGTTCTCATTTAAAAAAACATGGAAATTTCTTAGAGGAGATGAAATAGAGGTGGACTGGCATAAAGTGATTTGGTGTAAAACTAATTGTCCAGAAATGGCTCACTATGCTTATTTTGCTCTACTTAATAAACTTCCCACAAGAGAAAGATGTTGCAAATGGAGTGTAGTTTCTGAAAATACTTGCTTCTTTTGTAAAATAGATATTAAAAGCTCCAAACGTTTATTTTTTGATTGTCCATATTCCCAGTACATTTGGTATAATGCCAAATACACTTTGGGATTTAATCATTCTATCCCCACACTTGATATTAGAAGTAGTATTGATTACATTCTAAATCATTTAAGCCTAAGTCTATTAGTTTCAAAAAAGCATGTGTTATGTTAACTGCTGTGATTTACTATATTTGAAAAGAGAGGAATTAGAGACTTCACACAAACAAGGAATCTAATTGTAATCAGCTTTGGAAATGCATAATAGCTGATTGCAATATTATTATGGGAAAAGCCAACAAATATAAATATGATTGCACTCGCAATCAGTCCAAATACATTAAAGATGCAAGCTATGATAAACAAGTTGAAGATTTCATACTCAATGACAAACATAGCTTCAGAGGCCATGTTTCACATAACATGGGCAGCAGGAATCAAGCTGGGTCTTCTGACTTCCTTTCCTGGAGGCAACAACTCCTAGCTCTACAACAATTCAAACTGCAAGAGAAGTAAACAGGACTTTATTATTAATAAATTTTCTGTTTATAATAAATGGAATAGTAATTTGTCTTGCTTACTTATTGCAGAGGAAAGAGGGTGTCAACCAACCAACAGTGATCCAGAAAACCTTATTGATCTAAATAGAAGATTTACTGATAAATCTCACGGTTTTCCAGACAAGAACAATGATAATAGAGACAAAGTTGAGCACCCCAACTTCCTTCCTGGTGGTCATAACCCCAATTGCGACAACAATATGACCTTAAAGGAAAGTAAACAGGACGTAGTTAAAAATGTGCGTATTTTGTTAATAAATTAGATAGTAATGTAAATTGCTTACATGTTGCAGAGACGAAGGGTTACAATCCTACCAGCAGTCATCCAGAGTACCAATCATCTCTAAAAATCAAAAAAGGGAAAAATCCGCATCAATTTCTACTCAAAGTAGGCAGCAATCATTACAAAAGCAAGCTAAACGATCATATTTGTCACTTACCTTGCTGGAGTAGTGGAGAAAGCAGTCCATAAGAAGACCGAGGATGCTCAGAGTTCAGAGAGATAAACAAACACTAGCGTCAGCTCAATAATTACTGGGAAGCTCAGATCTGAGAGCTTAAGAATGATTGAAATCAGAAATAGGGTTAGAGCCGACAAAATTAACCCTAGCTCCTCCAAAGGGACTAATAAGAGTGAAGAATTCTTTTGGAAACCATCATGAAGCTTTGACGATGGAACTGGATTATTCTCCTTTTCGATCGCTATCTTTAGGAGAAAGTGTTCTTTTAGTGCAGCTGAATAATTGTCAGCTACGGTTTCTCTTGTTTTGTTGTTGCATTTGTTTATATCTGAACATTTGTGGTGCTGGGTCTTGGGCCTTACTTTTGTTTTTACGTACTCAAAAAAAAAAAAAAAAAAAAAAAAAAAAAAAAAAAAGGAAAAGAAACTTATTTGAGTAATACTTCTTGATGGAAATAAGTCATGTACACATATGCATTCATAAGTGGAAATGTATAACATTCAATACTCAAAATTTACACTTGAACACACTCAGCTACAAATTTATTATTTTATATAACGTGTAGAAGCCACACGGTTTACACGTATAAGAATAAATGAAACAATTACACAAATGTATTATTTTATATAACGTGTATAAGTCACACGATTTACACGTTTAAGAATAAATGAAACAATTACTTATATTCTGTATACATGCACAAATTGATATATACACAGTCATATGTATGTTGGAAACTTGGAATAAACGCATATTCTATAAGTTGGAAATGGAATTATCCTGCAACGGCTCCCTTTATTGCACCAAACAGAGCTAAAATGGAAGCAATAATAGCCTGTTAAATGATATATAATCAGTCAGACAAATGCAACTTTTTCTTGTGTTAAAAGGATAAAATTAGGGAAAAATAACACAGCATGACTAACTATATTATAATGCGATAGATACAATATGGAAATTTTGTCAAACGCTTTTCTGTAAGTTACACTTCCGCCCCTTTCAAAATTAGGTTTCACAAGCTTATACTAAAAAAAATAAAAAAAAATAAAAATAACATGATTTGCAGTATCTTCTGCAACAAGTTGCAAATATTTATAGAAAATAATAATATAAAATTATGTGTGTTTTATAAAAAAACTACAAACAATTACACTAAAAACTGCAAAGTTTCACATAAATTACCACATTATGTTTCATGAAATTTATTTTTGGAAAGAGACGGAAATGTAATAAATTTGAAAATAATGTTTTGCGTGATTTTCAAGGATGAATGTTTGAGTTGCATACCGCAATAGTGCAAGCAACAAATCCTGATTTTTCTCTAGGATCGATTTTGGCGAACAGAAAAATGAAAGCAGCAACATACCATGGAATACCACCAAAGAAAAAGCCAAGGATAAACCTATCAATTATAATCACAAAACCTTGGGTAAGAACATCTGTGTCTCTTTTTTTGCTTTTAATATAATAAATAAATAAGGAGGTGACATTTAGGCAGATGAGAAAAACTCAGTTTATTGGTTTCATGAAGATGCTTACAGAAACCATCCTATACCAATCCCACAACAAGGTAGTTCTGGTGACCTCGTAGGCCTTGCTTCTGCAACTCCAAGACCACCTATGCAAAATAGCATCAGAAAAAATAATATGTTGCTTTCTTAAAGAAGGAGGAGGAAAAATTAGATTGTCTTAGATCAAGCTACATATACATATGTTAACGATTATTGCATGAGGGTACAATTTATAATTATCCAGAAAATAAAATGTGCAACTGCCAATATTTCATCAAATCAACTATTCAGGTGGTACTACAGTACAAGTTGTTGCTAACACCGTCAAGAAATCAATCTACCATACATTCAATCATGTGATTAACATATCTCCAGGGGGCAAAGGAACTAGGTACAAAATATGATCTAGCGATCGTAGCCCTTTTTTAGTCAGGTCAAGTTAGTGTCGCAGTGGACGTGTCCGACACATCCTTAATGAAGTCCACAACAATGGTTCGTTGGAGAAGACTGCTGAAAATCAATCATTTGTGTCGTCTGACAACAATGGCTTGTCCTACGTGGTAGGTTGTTGAAAGATTTCAAAGATCAAATAGCATAATTTGTGTTTATTTTATATGAATTTTTGAAAATAATTAATTTAACGTCTAAGGATATTATTAAACCAGTATACCTTCAATTTGATAGAGTTCCAAAACAAAATAGAGTATTACACCGATATTACTTATTCTTTAAAAACTGTATTGAGACCATAGATAATTGCACATGTGCCTGCTGCAGATATGCAATAATATGTTGAACGTATTAACATAAAGGCTTTGCTACATTAAATACTACGACTTCATTCACACTTGATTTAATACGGTAGTAAGGGCATGATGGGATAACTACACACGACGTTAAAGTTCTTCGTTCAGTTTTAAACAACAGAAATTTGAATTTTTCTTATCCACCACCAGGACAATATTATTTAGTTGACTCGATGCATCCACTAGTCAATGGATACTTACCTCCTTATCGCAATGATGTTTGAACAGTCCATATTTTAATGAAATACATATCAACCAAAGACTAAAAATAAATTTTCCAAGTACTATCATTCGAGTTTATGTATGACACTCAAAAGAACATTTGGAATTTAAAAGAAAAAAAATTACAATCTTACATACAAATATAAAATTCAAGTAAAGATTATTATGGCTATAATGACGAAGAAGAACTAGAATTTATGGCATACGGCGAAGATTCCGATTTAGTTTCCGAAAATTTGCTGGAAAAGCACAATAATATTCGAACGTATGGATAACGACTGTGAACCAATTGAAAATAATAATAATAATAACAATAAATTCCATGACAAGCGTTCAACGTAGCATATGAAATGAACTAGCTGCTGATGAACTATGTTTTGTTTACATGTCACTAGTAATTTGTGTTTTTGTAACTGCATGTGCATCATTATCATATCTGCAACTCAGTACTAATGTATTAGTGCAATTGTACTTGTACCATTAATGTATTTGTAATTCGTAACTGCTCTGTTGGTATAATTATACCTTTTTTATTTGAATTATCAAAATTTTGGATTAAGTTAGCAATACAAATACATTAATAATATAATTGGTAATAACGAAATTAATAATCTTCTTTCACATCTCTTCCGAGTATCATTTTCAAATATCCTTTCACAACACAAAAGGGCATACTCCTTTCGTTAAACAATATCATTTTATTCCCCCTTCGGAATGCTCCATCCATTTAACATAAGAACGCACCCAAAGTATTAATGGTAGATTCATCACATAAACTAAGCAAATCCGACCCTGATTGTCTGGAGACCCAACGCAAAAATGATTAGAAGTCAATAAAACATATTTGAAAGGTTCCTGAGAAGGTGTGGGAACTAGTTAAGTGAAATTTAAGATTATGCTCCTTCTCATATTCAGTGTATCATCCAAAGCTGCAATGTTGAAGAGTAAATTAAAAATATAGAAACGAGTTTAGGTAGAGCTGACCCTGGCATTTTGGAGGTCCAAGACAAACAAGATTTGAAATCCATTAAAAATACATTAAAGAGGACCAAACATAGATGTGGAAATTGGTGAAGCAAAATTTATGCCAACAGAAGGCTTGAACTTTGGTCTCTCTGTAGAAAGTAGGGTAACTTTACCCGTACCATTCACATTTCTATTTAGGAAATTTTGTGGATTTAAGTCTGTTTTACAAACTTGTTGACAAACCATTTACAAATACAGACCAGTTTTGATCACATCAACGATAAGCTGGAAATTATGAACTGAGGGCATTTTAAATGTCGTCGGCATTGTTTATTAAAAAAATATGCTGGCGACTTCTGAAAAGACGCCGAATACAGTTGAGAGTATAACACCGGGTCTTCTCAAACGTCACAGGTATTGCTCAGCATTTTAATTAAATTAAGAAATGGAGCTTTTACAAAAGACGCCTTTGTATTAAATAATATGGGCGTAAACTCAAAAATCACCGATTCATAATTGTTTGGCTAGGTGCTGATGGTGCAATAACTGATTGGCTAAAAACAAGGATTTTTTTTTTTTTTTTTTTTTTTTTTTTTTTTTTTTTTTTTGCTAAAAACAAGGTTTGAATTCTGGTTTTGTTTTGGTCATCTCAACATTCTGCAATTTCGATTTTGTTTTGGAAATTCCGCTTTTATTCCGGTTTCGGGCTCAAATATTTTTTGTTGTTGCTTGTTTTCTTCGTAATTACATCGAAATTGGAACAATATCATGTTTGGTCTAACAAATTGTTTATAATATACATTCTAACAAGCATTAATACATAAATTCTTTAGATTTACAAACAGTTACATAGAAAAGAGCACGGATGATGAATTATTAATTAGGTGATAGGGCCTAATTGGCATGTCTACTAATGGATAATATACTTTGGAGAAACTTCACAAATGTGCTCCCTACTGTAGAACTTTAACATTTCCACCAACCCCAAACAATTATTTTCTTAAGCATATTTGCTGAAAGCCACTGCTAGAGCTGAAATACAGAAAAGTGCTCAGAATCCGATCTTTTTCCCACGATGGCTATAGTTCGATGGTTGTTACCTAGCTAGATGCTAATTTCAACAAACGGGTTTTTTCTACTGAATTTTTTTCGTTTTATGCTTAGGTCCTTCCTCCTAACTTCTCAAATTTGGGCTTATGTAGCTTTTTTTAAAAACCTATTGATACCGGATTTTAAGTAAGATTCCATTCTGGCCAAAACCGGAACGAGCCGAGATGGACGGAATTTCTGCCCGGACCAAATCTCGAACCCTAGCCTAAGTTCACAAAATCAACAAACTATTGGCTCTTTTACACAAAAGATGCTGGTGTATTAAATAATATGGGCGCAATCTCAAAAGTTATCAGTTCATAATTGTCAGACTGACGCTGATGTTACAATAACTGACTGGTCTAAATTCATAAAATTCTCTACCACTTATTAATGGGAAACTATTGTACATATACTTCAAATAAAAAACTGAGGCCTTAGAAATCAGAGGTTCTAACACCTAAACCACTGCCTAGGTGGCCTTAGCCAATTGTCAGCCTTGACAGTAAGGACCTCAATACATTAAGTTAGCACTATTCAAAGACAAAAAACAACTATACATTCGCATTGGTAAAATTATGCATGATAAGCATATGTGAAAAAGACTAAAGAAATACACATAATATGAAAATGCTCTAAGAATATATTTTTGGTGCAAGATAGTAGACATCAGATCAGAACAGTCCCATTTATCCTGATTGTTACAAATTTGTGATGATTTGTAATTTGGTGAAGCTGTCCAATAATATCTTCTTGTAGTGAAGAGAAGTACTAAATGAAGACTAATTTTCAACCAAAAATAGAAAGAACTATTTCCGTTAAATAATTTATAAACTCCAAAGGTTGATTTCTCCAACATTGATTCAGCATTCTGGTTCAGAAGACTTAGATCATCTTTATCTAACGTCAAATGCTGCATATTCATTTTCAGATCAAACACTAATTCTATTTTTCCACTTAACAAACTATCTTAATCGCTAACCTAAATCATCGAACCTGCAAAATCCCTAATTTTATTTCAAGGAAACGTAAAATTAAACCTTGGGGACCTGGAGGATAATAAGGAGGGGGTGCACTACTGGCTGCGCTGGTGACGGTAGGAGGAGGAACTGGCTGCGGAAAGCCCATAGCCGGTGGCTGCTGGTTTGGCGGTGGGTAGCCAGTCGGTCCACCTCCATAATTTCCATAATGCTGATGTTGATCAGGCGGTTGCTGTTGCTGATGGACGTGATTCAAATTATGCCTGTCGTGATCGTCGGACTTGGCTGCTTTATCGTCGCTCATTTTATTTTCAAATTATTCATAAATTGATTATCAATAATTATTTATTATCATAACTGTAAAGCAAAGGATTTGAGATAACGCTGTGGGGTTGCGTTGTGGTCACGGTTACAGCTTATATAGGTCCGTTAGCCGACTAAAAATTATCTTCGTTATTAAAGCATACGCTAATACGGCCGTCAATGCATACATGAAATAATTAAAATTTGTCACCGTCCCATTTTGTATCCGAAAAGACGGATAAATAAAGCAGACACCGGTGCAGATATGAAGACCGAATTTGAAAAATATCCATTCGGTTTTTATTCATATTATATCTTAAATTATGTGTATCTTTGTATGTTAGAAGATATTTTGTAATTGTTATTAAGCATGAAATTCATATTATACGCATTAAATATACATTAACTGCTTGAAACATTTATTATAGTCATATTTGTTTATTTTTAACATTTTAATAATCAATGGAATTGGAAATATGTTATAATAAACGAGCATTACGACACACGCTTTGATGGCATGTGCATCGCATATAATTTTTTTTATGCAAATTATATATGATTAACAATTCAATTTTTTTTTAAAATATTTACTCATGTTTTTATCTTGAAATCATGAGATATTGATCTAAATTTTTATTTCTAAGTTGCAATAACTAAATTTTCGTTAGTTTGAATTTTTTTTTTATATTATTAATTAATAAACAAAGAATTTGTAAATGATGCTTTTTCGTTTAAACTGTGTTCTATTTTAAACATGTTGAGATAATTTGAATTTGTAAATTGGTTTAACTGTTATATCCTATTTTTAAGGGTGGAGCGATATTATATTATTGTAAAGAAGTTTAAGCGTAGATCTTACTTTAAGAGATATTTTGATTTGTTAATATCTATAAAGGGATACTTTTGATAGTTTAGGTTGACATAAAAAGTGATAATAAAGGTATTGCAACTATTAACAAAGATTGATTAATAAACAACGAATTAGTAATGATGTTTATTTGTTTAAATTGTGTTTATTTGTTAGATCATAATTTTAAGTATGTTGAGATATTTTAAATTTGTAAATTAGTTTAACCGTTAGATCCTATTTTTAGGCAGAGATATATTTTATAAAATTATAAACAAGTTCAAAGGTTGGATCCTACTTTTAAAGGATATTTCAATTTGTTAATATCAATATTGTTTTGTATGATTTTTTTAATCAAAAAGAGACAAATAACATATCAAAAAGGGGGGAAACGCGTTTCTTCGATGGCTCATAAAAGACAGGCCTAGGTGTAACGATCTGGGGGATTCGACTCCTGAATTCTAACAATAACACCTAAACCCGTATTACTTGCTAGAACTCCAGTATCGAAAACACCGGATAGTTAATGAAAGAAAATAGAGGGTGAGATAAGGAGAAGAATAAAACAACAACATCAGAGTCTCACATCGCAGCGGAATAATACATAATAGAAACAAAACTTTATTGAGAGCATCAGAGTACAACAATACATCTGGACAGCTATAATATTCTATCCTCATATACAACACTTGCAGAATAATTACTAGATATCATATGTTTGAACTCCTCCAGCTCATCTTCTGAAGTTCGCAGCGTCCAAAACCTGAACTTGAAAAACCCGGTCTAACCCGAGCATTTACAAACGCTGGATCAGTCTGGTGAACCAGAGTGAGAAAACTCGCTAAGTTTAAAAACATCACCCAACTTGATTTTAAAGTCAAACCATTTCTTTTTGAAATAATATCTTATTCTGATATTACAATAGTGTCTAAACACAAATAAATATCAATCTAGCGGAACGTTTGCATCTCAAACTCCATATATATAGCATATAGTCATAACCGCTGGCTCTTATTGGAGATTGGATTTCCAACTATGACAAGGAATGGAACCATCTTCCGATAGTGTATCTCCAGAGGCGAATACACTGGGTTCAGAACATCTTGCAACACGGCCACATATGACCGACCACTCATTTCGCTTGAGTGTATCGAATGTATATCACCAACGGTTCGGAGCTACCCTACCGTTTCCCAAAAGGGACAACATCTGTAACGACCCACATTCTACGCATCGAAGAATCGTAGGATATTTATTTCTTTCTTTCACATGCGAAGTCGTACGGTCATGTAACTATGGGAGACGACTATTGGGGCCATTTCCCCTATTCATGATTTTTGCCGATTTTTAAATGACCGTTTTACCCCTAGCTGATCTTATTTCGGCCATAACTTTTGATTGGAAAAGAGTTTTGACCTGAAACCACTTCCATTAGATCCGGATGATGGTTTACTTTCC
>JASFAX010002859.1:0-44449 GCA_030737875.1 Allium sativum
AATATTTTTAGTTTCACTAAAATCCGTTATATTCTCCACCCTGCACAGTCAGTCAAAGTTTGAATTCAAATTTTCAAATTGACTCACTATTTCTAATTCACTATTTTATTGAAATATTCTATTTTAATTGTTCAAATTCCTTTGAAATCACCAATTTAAAAATTTTAAATTGGCTCGTATTTTCCGGGTTATTACAACTGGGCATTAGTAAAATTTAATTTCCCAAAGGTCTTATAGTAGCGAGAAAAGCCAAAGGCTACCTCAACGGTAGGAGCTGCATGAGTCGCTGGGGTAGGATTAGCAACAGGGACCTGTTCCATAGTATGGAGGTACTGTTGGAACCACTCTGGCAAGTATCGGGGTCTTGTTCCTGCTCAGTAGGATTTTCGGCCATTCTACTATCTGAAAAGAAAAGGAAGAATTCTTTAGTGGATACCCCTGAGATAGTATTTAAGCTGAAAAAGGGAAGAAAACGATAAAACTATCTAGTGTAAATGCATATGCTTATTGGGATTAAATAAATATATATATTATATATAGTTTGAAAAATCTTTTTCAAAATATAAATACGCCTCTTATACGGATAATTCCTTTGTAATCGGGTGACCTATGCTCTACTACCAAATGTAACAACCCGCCCGTAATGGGCATAAATTTCAACCTAGAAAAGGCCCATTGAAACTTAAAGCCATTCTAAATGGGTCGTTGGTTCCTGTAAGGATTACATTTGCACTGATAATATATACACAGATACTTCGAATAGAAATCTCACACAGCGGAAAGAGACAATATAATACAAAAATAAGATGTATCACTTATTTAAAAATCATAGAAATACAACAGTCACAGTTACATCTGTTCAATGGTTACAACAAATAGTTAATTCTCACAAGTTCCAAAAGAAGTAAAGCGATAACTACTAATAATAGCCAAATAACTTCGTCTTCTTCTCCGGCTCCAATCATGACTTCGTCCTTGGCTTTTACCCCATCTATTGACCTGTCGGATATGTTAAGGAGAGGAGTCAAAACATAAGGTTCTGTGTGACTGAAATATGGTTTTGCTTAATATCCAGATCCTATATTTTTAGCAGGTTAAATATGTCAAGGTATGTCTACGCATCACTTAAGATTCACACAAACACCAAGTATCTAACCAATGATGTGGAAATCCTAGTCAATCGCCCATTAGTGTTTATAAGGTAAAGACCCAACGAGG
The DNA here is from genome assembly GCA_030737875.1 of Allium sativum. NCBI lineage: Eukaryota > Viridiplantae > Streptophyta > Magnoliopsida > Asparagales > Amaryllidaceae > Allium > Allium sativum. The sequence continues at coordinate 1,219 of JASFAX010002859.1, forward strand.
TAGACATTCTCGGTCACTTAAGGCCCTATTAAAGGTGGATTCTTATGTTCTCTTATAACCCTGAGGCGGACCCCTATCCCCTTAAGACCCCATCTAATACGTTAACATTCTTAAGTCTATACTCTCATTTGTAATATGAGAAGTAGTATTGCGAACGTTACTACTTAACTAATATAACAGTAGGACACCCATGTCGCTAAACACTTCCCTTAGACAGTTGGTTAGCATGTAATGGCCACATATCTTTTATATACCAATTTTTTTCTCTAGTTGATCCCTTACAAGCTTCTAGAGGAAGTGGGCATCCCCTCTGAACTACATTACTCTGTTACCGCTTATGCCTAACCACTTTTAGAGAAGGAGGACCCAAAGACTTACTTCAAATCTAATAAGGGTGGGTTCCATGACTTCGCTTCCTCTCCTGAGAGTAAACCTTTAGATGGATCCTAGTCCTAGCCACTTAAGGCCCAAATTAGATAAAAAGAGAGTTAGCCACTTAAGACCTTCTCAAGGTGTAGTGAACCTACCTATTTTCACACGCGATAGACTTATATATATATATATAGTTGTATATATGTACATACTAGACCCCTCGTATACCTGTAGATGTTGGATATGTCGGTCGGTTCCGGGCAGACTTCTACTACAAATTGGTTTAACCTCATGTCTACTGTACTAAGTTTGAATGGTTCATGGCACCCAAAACCCTTACATTAGTTGGGCCTACTTGTAGTTGCTGGATTTTCCGGTCACTTCTGGGCAGACTTATACCACAAATGGCAACTAACCTCGTGTCTGTGTGTCATTATTTATATATATTAAACCATTCTATATGCACACACAGGAAATCAATATATATTTACATATATGGGGAAAATTCAAATTCGAATTCGATCCTAATCGCATTTATTACGCCAATAAAATGTTAATTACGTTGATTACGTTTATATAAGTAAAATAACTATTGCGCCTACATAACGTAAATATTCGTATGAATGAGGAAACGTTCTAACGAGATGGTAATTGTCAAATTTGTCTAAATCAAGGTATACAAGTTGGTTTTTCCATACTTTTACCGCTACAACTTAGGCATGATGACATAATAACAATATAACAAATAGCAGTGAATGGAAAGTATACATACATACAAATTTCAACTTGCATCCTAGGATTGTTGGAATGATTTCAATACTGGATTAAAAATAGAGTATTACATACACTTATACATGTATATTTATAATTTCTACTTTATCTAATTCACCCCTTTGTGGTGTTATGCACATAAAAACATTTACATTTGACATATTTCAAGTATGAATACATTTGGATTCAAAATAGAATCCAAACCTAATCAAATCATGAAATACCCAAATCTAACCCTTTTTGTTACAATCAAATGTTTGATAAAGGTGAATTACACAAAATAGAAACAACAGTAGCAACACCCCTTTTTCATCTTTAACCCAATTTTAAAATTAACAATCCACAAAACCCAAATAATCATGGCAATTCGTACGAAAATATAAAATAGAGGATTTGGGGGTTTTAGTTTTTTTTGTTATTGATTCCAAATCCTCCTAGGCATATCTATCAACATGATGATCTAATAAAAATATGAATATGCCTAAGTAAATGATATTCCACTCACAAATCTAGGCAGAATAGATAGGATTTTTGTAGTAGATCTAGATCTGTGCTTAATCTTTGCGTCAAACGTGCTCTAATAATCTTGCTAATATATATACAAGAAACATGCAATAGAATCTTACATACATATATTTGTACCAAATTCCAGAATACTAAACCTATATGAATTAAAATAGAGAGAAGTTAAGAATAGGATTGGAGGAATAGAATAAATCCTCAACCTTTTTATTTTATTTTTTATGGAATTTAGTAATGGCAGTGAGGTAGCGTAGAGGCATGTATAGAGAATTTTTAGGGTTCTAATGTGTGATATGAGGAGCTATATATAGTTTCTCGTGTGAGCTTAGACCGTTGGGTTAGTTTGATTTAATATAGGCCTTTTATTTATATATATCCTCTCTAAAAAAATCTAACCACATAGATTTATTGGGCTGTCCAACTGCCAGGCAGTTGACCTAAGCCGCCAACCCGCGGTCGACACCCCTCTTAAAGGGGCGATCGACCCCCTTAAGGCTGGAACGCCCAATATTTCTGTGGTGCTGAGGTGTTTATTTTAATTAATATGTTCCTTAATATCTTAATCTTATTCCTCATATACAATATCCTTTGTCCCCAAGATCTTATCCACATTTCAAATTTCAAAATCTCCCTCTTTGTTTTGAATTTATTTTGGACACATATATATTCTCCATTTAATTATATATATATATATGTTCTGCCTTTTACTGTCCAAATTCATTTGTTCATAACTTCTTCATACATTGACCATTTTCAACATATATATGAAAACGATTTAGAATTTCGCCACGAATCCAAATAAAGAATTTCGTTGCCAAATTCCAAAAGCAGCAATATCTCATTTTCCAGCCTTATTATTTAATTACTTGTTTTTATTTATTTATTTATTATTAATACTTATGAATTTTATGGGGTGTGACATGATGACTACGACAGTGCGCTCCCCTGGCCAAAAGTATACCTCTAGAATATACTGAGAACTCCGATGGCTCTCGGAAACGTTCAAGCCAGACTCTGTACAAAATCCGAGAATCCAAGTATTTCACATCTGCGCACCAACATAGTCTAATCCAATCTAGAGTAGATGTGATAATACCCTGATGGGAGCAACCCACATGGCTTGACTTCCGCTCGCTCTTTTGGTTCAGCCACTCGAGCAAAGGATAACAGTGCTCAAAGAGCATCAAATCATTTTCATTTGACGATACAACTCAAGTAAGTCAAACCAATAGTTGCTAAATCAACTACCATGAATATTCAAAATTGATCGTATATGGAAACTAAATCACATTCCCTTATCACTATTTTTAAATCCTAAACTTTTACCATCTCATAGTTAAAATAAAGTTGGACAAGTTGAGGTAGTGTTACCCTTATGCATCGTTTGAACAATGTTTTCAAACTTTGAGAGAGAGGGAAGCTTTATACTTCGACATCTAGTGATCAGAGTATAACTAAATATTTTCCATACAAGCGATATTGTTAACAAAAATTTCTTTCCATATTCATTTCGAAGACTTTTTAAACTTTAAAACTCAAAATATTGCTAGGTTTTCACATTTCATATATTTTAATGAAAAACGATATTCTTTAAAGTATTAGTTTTAAAGAGGTACTATAATTCTAAGTGTATTTGTAACGACCCGGAAAATCCGAACCAATTTAAAAAATTTATTTTAAATAATTTGGTGGAAAAATGTGGCAGAAATTAAAAATATCATTTTTAAATAATATTAAAGCCAGTGAAAATAGTCAATTTTCAAACGACCTCTATTTTCGATGAAACCACTTTTGTTGGAACCAGAATGTCAAATTATTGCTAGGTTTCAATTTTTAGAATTTTCTGATTTAATATGTGAGTGTGGCGAAAGAAACTGTGTTTTGTACAATTCAGTCAAATTTAATCAACTGAAAAATAGCCATTTTTCAAACGGTCTCAGAATTCGACGAAATTAATTTTGTTAGGACTGGATCGTCATAACGAAGCCAAGTATATTTTTTCTGGATTTTTCTGAGTCCGTATGTGGCCTCAGTGAATTTATTTATGCGAACGAATTAAATTAATAAAGGATTTAATTATTAATTTAAATAACTCAGGCCACAGACAACCATTTGGGCTGATGGGACCTGGCCCGTTGGATCCGGAACATGGGCTATTGGCTAGGGTCACCTCCTACTGGACTGGAATTGGACCGGTTTAAAAGATATGGATTTAATTATAAAAATACACTAAAATTATTATAAATAATAGGAATTAAAACCATAGCTACTGTTCATCGTGTTCCTAGTCGCCGCCCCACTTTAAACAATGGCCACCCTTCTCCGATCCTTCTTCCTCAATTTCTCTTCCATCTCCTCGAATTAGACCCACTCACATACACCATATCGAAGAGATTTCCACCTCCTTCATTTCCATACAATTAGATCATCACCTAGAGTCCCGACCGCCGAGCTTCACGCCCCCAAACTCCGGCCAAACGCAGCGACGCCGCCACCCCAGGGTGCGATCGCACCTGACGCAAGTGGGCCCCCCTGGTGCACCGCTGGTTGCTCTCCGCCGTGGCAGCTCCTGATCGATCCGAAACTTGGTGGTCCGAGAGAAACCGACAACCCTAGTTATGAACAATAAGCAAAACTCGCGGCCGGTAACTGATAGAGGAGGAAGAAGGTGTTCCTTAATTATTCTATTAATTTAATTATATTTATAATAATACCAATCTTGTTTTAATCATAATTAATTCATATGAACTCAGAATAACACAATTTCAGAAGCGTTGAGATCGTACGACGAAGATCTACATTCCTAGACTAGAATGGGACAATTCTGGACTGTTGGAATTTTGGACTAAATCGCGAACGAATGTGAGATTTCTTTGTTTAAATTAATTAATTAATTAAATTAATTTGTTTGCGATGTAATAATCACATGGTTATGCTTCAGTTCTATTTTGTTTTCGACATGTTGATGATGGTTGATCTGTGTTGTGATGGATAGTTGTAGATCCGTATATATTATTTATTTTATGTTATCACTTTTGTTTGATTTGAATTGATTTAATTTATCAATTCATAATAAAGAGATATGATTTTGTCATTTCATGTTATCACATTTAAAATGAACCTTATATCTAGCGTAGTGTTATCACATTGAAATCAAACCTTATAATTTGTGTGATGTTATGACATCGAAGTTGAAACTTATTTTTATCGTTATGTTAACACATCGAAGTTGAAACTTATTTTTATCATTATGTTAACACATCGAAGTTGAACCTTATTTTTAGCACTATGTTAATACGTTGTTATTTTATTTACATTTCTTTGTAAATAAAAGAAAAAGATCAAAACTTGATTAGCGAACATTAGATTATTTTATTTACATTTCTTTGTAAATAAAAGAAAAAGATCAAAACTTGATTAGCGAACACTAGATTATTTTATTTACATTTCTTTGTAAATAAAAGAAAAAGATCAAAACTTGATTAGCGAACACTAGATTATTTTATTTACATTTCTTTGTAAATAAATAAAAGAAAAAGGTCAGAACTTGAAATATGAAAAAGTGATTTTTATTTACATTACATTTGTAAATAAAAAGGGTCAAAACTAGATTATTGAAATAGTGTTTTTATTTACATTTCCTTTGTAAATAAAAGAAGAAACTTAATGACACACGTTTTTATTTACAAATAAAAAGAGCAAACTTAGTGATAGAACTTTGTTCACATTTTTTATATGAATAAAATAACAATTTTGGCGATAGAACTTTATTCACATTCCTTATATGAATAAAAAGAACAAACTTAGCGATAGGATTTCATTCACATTTCTTATGTGAATAAAATGAACAAGTTAGCGATGAAATTTTATTCACATTCCTTATGTGAACAAAATGAACAAATGTAGCGATAAAATTTTATTTACATTTCCCATATGTAAATAAAAAGAACAAATTTTACGATGATATTTATTTACATTTTCTATGTAGAACAAAAAGAACAGATTTTGCAATAGCATTTTATTTGCAGAGTAAATAAATAAGAAAAAGGTGAAAAAGACATTTATTTACAACCAATGTAAATAAATAAGAAAAAGTAAAAGTTACATTTATTCACATTTATAGTAAAAAAATAAGAAAAAGTAAAAGTTGCATTTATTTACATATAGCGTAAATAAATAGGAAAAATGAAAGGTAACACTTATTTACATGTAGTGTAGATAGATAATGAAAGAAAAGTAACATTTATTCACACGTAGTGAAATAAATAAGAGAAGGAAAAAGTAAATTTATTTACATTTAGGTAAATAAATAAGAAAAGAAAAAGGAAAATTTATTTACATTTAGTAAACAAATATCTACAGAAAAATATCATATTTACTTACATTTTGTGTAAATAAACATAAATAGGAAAGATAAAAGTCATATTTATTTACCTTTAGTGTAAATAAACATGAAAAGGGAGGAATACACTTATTTACGTTTAGTATATATAAGTAAAAGGGAAAAAGATCATATTTATTTATATTTAGTGTAAATAAAGCATAAATTTAGAAAAGGGATATTTTATTTATACTTAGTGTTAATAAAATATGACATAGAAAAGAATTACAATTTTTGTTTGCATCTTTAAATGCAAATTAATCGTAGGAAAAGAAAGGAGTTTTATAGTCGAAATCGCCAGATGGTTTTATATATATATATATATATATATATATATATATATATATATATAACTAAACGAAACGCGCGCTGCAGTTCACGTCTCGACAATTGTACATTCAAACGATTATACCGAAAGATCCGACCATCGGATTTTCCCAAAACTAGAACCGTTAGGACCGCTTTGGGAAGAGGTTTCCAACGATATGAATTTCGCCAAAATCCAACGGTTAGATTTCAAGATATGTGTAAATCAAAATTGGGTGAAAACAGCGCCAGGGCCGCCCATTGACCCGAAGCGTCGTTTATTTAATTTGAGCTATTTTTAAATAAATAAAAATAGCAATAAATCATTATAAATAGATGTTAGCGATATGAAATGATTTCAAAGATAATTATGCGAATAATTATTTGAAAAGACCGAGTTCAACTCATTTCAAATAATTACACGATGATTAAATCGAAGATATAGAAGACGGCGATTGAAGACCGGCGATCTTCATGGCGAATGGATGGCGACTGATGCCCTCGACTGATTTGCTCCCAGAAAAGGGTTAAACGTGGTAATTGCCCGGACGTACGTGTTGATTTTCCGGATAGGTGAGAACCTCTCAGGTGTCTCCGGTTTCGTTCAGACCCAGAACGGACTTGTAAATGGATGCGTGTCTGACGTTGGAATTCGTTTCATGTAAATAAATTGATTTTTATTAATGTATATCTGATTGGTGGTGGAGAATTTATTCTCTGCTTAACACCCTGGTATAAATTAATAGTTATCGATAGCATGGCGTGAATTGTCAATGTGGCACGCCAAGATGCAGATGATCATGGCTTTTGTTGAAAAGTAGGGCCTTGTAGTAGATGATCAAAGCATAGCCTGTTTAGGCGTAGCTTTTTGTATAGCATAACTTCCCGAGCCTCACACCCCGGTATGAACCAGAAACGGGAGTAAGGACTGCAGGAAGGACATACGTTTCTTTCTAGCTAGAGTGATGTCAGGGACCTACCAGCGCTGACATTCTACTTATGTGGATGATGGAATGAGGTACCTCGGTTATTTGAGTCCCTAGTGGCTCTATTTACGCCCCAAAGGGCGGGGAAACGTACTGTTCAGGCATTATTAGTCCACCAACTTAAGTTGGGGGCCGACCCTGAAGATCCAGATGCGGTTGCGACTGTATCCTGAGACATGGTAGGCTAGATTGTCTCGAATTCGGTATAGGACTATCTATTGCCTCGGTTCGTGATGGAAATCCAACTTCCAATACGACACCATGGGGTTTTGATTGTAGAACTAGTACGACGACATAGTAGGATGGGGTACTATGCCGTCTAGGATTGATACAATTATTTTGAAATGTTTTAAATAGAATGCACACTAATAATAATATCCGTTTTATCATATCAAGCATATTTTGACCATTATAAGGTAAAACCCTATCCTCCGGTTTGTGTTGCATTGTGTGATGGGACTTGGGTCTTATAATGGTTTCATTTTTTTAAAAGCATTGCGTTGTTTAACGATTTACTTTATTTATGCACTGGCAATCCAATGGAGTAAACCCGTTCCGCGTTAGCGGCGTGGTCCTGTGATTAGCCTCCCTATTAGTAAGTTAAGTAGATTTCTCATACCAGTCCCATGACTGACTCGAAGTTTGTTTCACTTTGCAAACTCGGGTGCCCTCTCTTTACATGGGCAGCCAAGTGACAGGTTCTTAGGGAGACATTTTCTGGATTGAAGACTGCTTGGAAGGAGAAGACGAAGACACTCTTTTATCTTTATCTTTTGCTTTAGAGACTTTATTCTATCTTGTATTTTGATGTACGTTATGGAGTTTAGACCTATTTCCTTTTAAACTTATTTCCTTTGATTCAAACTTCTATTTTGCTAAGTTGTATCCTGTAAACTGCGTACTCTGTGGTTCTGTTTATGTGATGTTTATGACATTTATCTTTCCGCTGCAATAATTATGTGTTATGATGTTATCTGGTTCTGTTATTGTTATAAATATGTTGTATTCCAAATGATTATCCTTACTTTCGGTCCACGGAAGTTTGGGGTCATCACAGTTGGTATCAGAGCAAGGTTAACCTTAGCTTCGGAATATAACATATTTAGAACAATTCGCCTAGATAGAATCCACATTATTCTAAGGCGAGTAGCTCATTAGAGATAGGACTAGTAATGTCCTAGAATGAGCATAGCAGAATAATACATATTTATCAGTCATTACATCGTCATCTTTTCATGTTGTCCTTACCTTATCTTTCCTTAAAAATTTCATTTCTATTGGTCTGACTCTTTTCTTGATGGTACAGAACTAATTGAAAATGAGTGGTAGAAACAGAAGGAGTAATTCTATGGCTCGGTATTCCAATGAGCAGTCATGTCCCCACAACCCGAACTAGATATAGAAGCTTTATTTAAGAGATATCAAAATCTGGGTGGAGTACATTTCATGGGCAAAGAATCCGTTATTGAATCACAAGCATGGATGCGTTCTGTTGAGAAAATATTGGAAGGCTTAAAGCTGAGGGATGATCAGAAAAGACTAGTGGCATCTTGGGCATTCAAAGGCGAAGCTTTATTCTGGTGGGAAGCTGTTACTAAGGAGAATCCAGAAGGTAGTATTACCTGGGATAGATTCAAAGAGATGTTCACAGAAAAATTTATTCCTTCAGGAGAAATTGATCGGCTATATGATGAGTTCGAGAATCTGAAACAAGGTGATATGACTATTCGGGAGTATCAGAAAAAATTCGATGAACTTTCCCGCTTTGCCCCAGTACTAATTCAAGATCCTTTGCGGAAAAATCATAAGTTTATTAAAGGACTTCAAAGCAAATACCTAAATTGGGTAACTACACATATTAATCTCCCTTTTTCTGAAATGGTAGAGATGGCTTGTCGTTATGAAGATCTCGATAAGCAAGGTGTTTTGGGAGGTGAAGAAGAAGGCAGCTCTAGCAACAAAAGGAAGTTTGAGGCTGATAGCCCTGGGCAAATGCAGAGCCTGAGATCAGTAAGAAGCCTAGAGCCAATCAGAAAATGGTAAAGGCAGCCGTATGTCTCAAGTGCAATAAGCAAGGGCATTCGATAAGGAACTGTAAATCTTTGAAGAAGCGAAAAAACGATGGATCTAAATCCAATAAGAAGCCTCAAGAGACCAGGGAATGCAATATTTTCCATAAGTCAGATCATATAAGTAGAGATTGCCGGTTTTCGAAAAAGACCAAATTGTCTCAAGTCAATGAGGTGGCAGAAGCTCCAACCCACTCAGCAAGTCAAGAAAAGCCAGATGTCTTGGGAGGCACTCTTAATATTAAGAACATTCCCATTACAGTCCTGTTTGATATTGGTGCAGTACGGAGTTTTATCTCTAAAGACTCAATCAAAAAGTTAGGACTGAAATCGAGAAAGCTTAAAGAAGTGATTAGAGCTCATAGTCCGATAGGAGGTGCTCTCATTCTCGATCAATATTGTAGAGTGCTAATCTCCCACTCTTGCTACAAATTCCCTATAAATTTGATTGTCATGAGTTTCTCTGGATATGATGTTATTCTCGAGATAGATTGGTTATCAAAGCATGAGGCTGAAGTCAAATGTGCCGAGAGGATTGTCAATGTTAAAACTAAACTCGGCGATGTATGTATCCCATGCCACGGCTCAGCCACTGACAGGAAAGAATTCTGGTCTTCTTTAGAGGTCACCCTACTTCTATTGAGGCTATTCCTGTCATCAGAGATTATGCTGATGTATTCAAAGAAGTTGAGGGCTTAACTCTGCAAAGAGAAATCAACTTCAGAATTGACTTAGCCCCGAATGCAAGGCCTTTCGTACATCCTATTCGGAGAATGTCACCAAAGGAAAAAGAGGAGCTAAGAAATCAAACAAAGCAGCTTTTGTGGAAGGGTCTCATCCGGCCCAGCTTCCCAGAAATGGGGTGCAGCATTGGTGTTCGTCCCAAAATCAGACGGCACACTCAGGCTATGTGTGGACTACCGCGTTCTCAACAAGCAAATACTGAAAAATAAATACCCACTGCTGCGTATTGATGACTTGCTTGACCGCTTACATGGAGCACGAGTATTTTCTAGGATGGACCTAGCTACAGGCTTCCATCAACTTCGCATTGCAGAAGAGTGTGTGCCTTTAACTGCTTTCAGAGGACCGGATATCTTTTATGAATGGCTAGTAATGCCCTTCGGTCTATGTAATGCTCCAGCATACTTTGTTGATTTGATGAATAGAGTATTCCGAGATGTTCTAAACAAATTCGTGCTAGTGTTCATCGATGACATTCTCATCTTTTCTAAAACCACCGCTGAGCACGAAAAGCATTTGAGAGAGGTCTTGGAGATTTTGCGTAGAAATGTGTTGAAAGCCAAATTCTCCAAATGCATATTCTGGCAAGAAGAGGTGAAATTCCTCGGCCATGTCGTATCAAAGGAAGGCATCTCAGTAGATCCAGGAAAGATCTCAGCCATCCAAGACTGGAAGCAGCCTCGAACTCCCACAGAGGTCAGGAGTTTCTTAGGACTGGCTGGCTATTATCGGAAATTTGTAAAAGATTTTTCGAAGATAGCTTGTCCATTGACAAACTTGACCAAGAAGCATACAAAATTCATTTGGGCACCCGAATGCGAGATAATTTCCAAGATCTAAAATGGAGGTTGACCAATGCTCCTGTGTTGACCATCATAGATGGCAATCAGGACTTGAAGGTCTAGACCGACGCTTCTAAGCAAGGTTGTTTCTTTTATAAATCAACATGTCAGAGATAACATTTTCTTTTAATGTCAAATCTCATTTTAACATGTTATCCTTTATCTATTCAAGGTATTGGTGTGGTGCTGATGCAAAGAGACAAAGTAGTCGCATATGCTAGCCGCCAATTGAAACCGCATGAGAAGAATTACGCCACACATGATCTCGAGCTAATGACCATTGTATTTGCTATTAAAATATTGAGGCACTATCTCTTGGGTGAGAAGTTCGAAATATATACTGATCACAATTCTTTGAAGCACCTTTTTTCCCAAAGAGATTTGAATATGAGGAAGCAACGCTGGGTTGAATTTCTTGTAGCCTATGATCTGGATATCCTATATACTCCAAGGAAAGCCAACGTTGTGGCCGATGCGCTCAGTAGAAAGAATGCAGATGGCGACAAGCTCATTCTCGCCAATCTCATTATCACTCCTACATTGATTGATAAAATTTCTTCTCTACAGAAAAATTACAAATTTATCCAGATGCTTAACGAGCGAGTTCGAAAGGGCGAAGCCCCAAGCTTCCAAATTGACAGTAAAGGGACCTTAGATTGCAAGGGCGAATTTGTGTACCAGACATTGCTGATCTAAAAAGAGAAGTTATGGATGAGTGCCATAAATCTAAACTCAGCGTGCATTCAGGAGTAAGCAAGATGTACCATGATCTTAAGCGCACCTTTTGGTGGAAGGCGATGAAGAGAGATATTTCTATTTACGTTGCTAGATGTCCCACTTGTCAGCAAGTTAAAAGTGATCAGCAGAAACTGGCGGGTTTGTTGCAACCGCTAGGAGTTCCAGGTTGGAAGTGGGAGGAAATCTCTATGGACTTCATTGATGGCTTTCCCCGAAGCAAAAAAGGGAATGATAGCATTTGGGTGATTGTAGACCGCTTAACAAAGTCTGCCCATTTCATCCCTGTCAGGTCCAATAGAACAGCTCGAAGTTTGGCGCAGCTTTATCTTAAAGAGATAGTCAGGATACACAGAGTTCCCAAAAGCATTGTCAGTGATCGGGATCCATTATTTACTAGCAAATTCTGGGAAGCTTTTCAAGAAGAGCTTGGGACCAAATTAAATCTGAGCACTGCTTATCACCCTCAGACAGATGGCCAGACTGAGAGGGTGAACCGCATTTTAGAAGATTTGTTGCGAGCATGCATTCTCGATTATGGCGGTTCATGGGAGGACCACTTGCACTTGGTGGAGTTCTCTTATAATAATAGCTACCAAGCAAGCTTGAAGATGTCACCGTTTGAGTTATTATATGGCAGGCCATGCAGATCTCCGGCATGTTGGGTGGAGCAAGGCAATCGATTAGTCTTGGGCCCCGATATGATTCGTGAAGCATCGGATAAGGTTGATTTGATTAAGAAGCGCCTATTGGCTGCTCAGAGCCGACAGAAGAGCTATGCAGACAAGAGAAGAAGAAATTTAGAATTCTCTGTTGGTGATCGGGTATACTTGAAGGTTTCTCCATTGAGAGGCGTAATTCGTTTTGGGAATACTGGAAAGTTGGCACCGAGATTCATTGGTCCATTTCCTATTCTCGAAAGGATTGGTACTCTCGCTTATCAAGTGCAGTTGCCCGACTGGTTGCCAGGGGTGCATAATGTATTTCATGTGTCTCAACTCCGCAAGCATGTGCACGATCCAGATCTGATTGAGGATGAATTAAATCAACAGGTTTTGGATATTACTCCGAGTCTAACGGTGAGAAAGAGCCGATAAAGATTGTTGGAAAAGAAACCCGAGTGTTGAGGAACAAGAGGATCCACCTTGTCAAGGTGCAATGGAGTGGGGACTCTAGAGACTGTACTTGGGAGACAGAGGATAGCATCAAAAAGGCTTACCCCAAGTGCAGAGTGGACATCTCCGAATAACTCTTGTGTTAAGGTACATTTACCCCAATTTACATTTTCCGTCTTGTTTCCTACTTTACTTTGTTTCCTTTTCGAGGACGAAAAGCTCTTAAGTGGGGGAGATTGTAACGACCCAGAAAATCCGAACCAATTAAAATTTTTTATTTTAAACAATTTGGTGGAAAAATGTGGCAGAAATTAAAAATTTCATTTTTAAATAATATTAAAGCCAGTGAAAATAGTCAATTTTCAAACGACCTCTGTTTTCGATGAAACCACTTTTGTTGGAACCAGAATGTCAAATTATTGCTAGGTTTCAATTTTTAGAATTTTCTGATTTAATATGTGAGCATGGCGAAAGAAACTGTGTTTTGTTCAATTCAGTCAAATTTAATCGACTAAAAAATAGACATTTTTCAAACGGTCTCAGAATTCAACGAAATTAATTTTGTTAGGACCTTATCATCATAACGAAGCCAAATATATTTTTTCTAGATTTTTCTGAGTCCGTATGTGGCCTTAGTGAATTTATTTATGCGAACGAATTAAATTAATAAAGGATTTAATTATTAATTTAAATAATTCAGGCCACAGACAACCGTTTGGGCTGACGGGACCTGGCCCGTTGGATCCGGAACATAGGCTATTGGCTAGGATCACCTTTTACTGGACTGGAATTGGACCGGTTTAAAAGATATGGATTTAATTATAAAAATACACTAAAATTATTATAAATAATAGGAATTAAAACCCTAGCTACTGTTCATCGTGTTCCTAGCCGCCGCCCCCTTTAAACAATGGCTACCCTTCTCCAATCCTTCTTCCTCAATTTCTCTTCCATCTCCTCGAATTAGACCCCCTCACATACACCATATCGAAGAGATTTCCACCTCCTTCATTTCCATACGATTAGATCATCACCTAGAGGCCCGACCGCCGAGCTTCACGCCCCCAAACTCCGGCCAAACGCAGCGACGCCGCCACCCCAGGGTGCGATCACACCTGACGCAAGTGGGGCCCCCTGGTGCGCCGCTGGTTGCTTTCCGCCGTGGCAGCTCCTGATCGACCCGAAACTTGGTGGTCCGAGAGAAACCGACAACCCTAGTTCTGAACAATAAGCAAAACTCACGGCCGATAACTGATAGAGGAGGAAGAAGGTGTTCCTTAATTATTCTATTAATTTAATTATATTTATAATAATACCAATCTTGTTTTAATCATAATTAATTCATATGAACTCATAATAACGCAATTTCAGAAGCGTTGAGATCGTACGACGAAGATCTACATTCCTAGACTAGAACGGGACAATTCTGGACTGTTGGAATTTCGGACTAAATCGCGAACGAATGTGAGATTTCTTTGTTTAAATTAATTAATTAATTAAATTAATTTGTTGCGATGTAATAATCACATGGTTATGCTTCAGTTCTATTTTGTTTTCGACATGTTGATGATGGTTGATCTGTGTTGTGATGGATAGTTAGAGATCCGTATATATTAGTTATTTTATGTTATCACTTTTGTTTGATTTCAATTGATTTAATTTATCAATTCATAATAAAGAGATATGATTTTGTCATTTCATGTTATCACATTTAAAATGAACCTTATATCTAGCGTAGTGTTATCACATTGAAATCAAACCTTATAATTTGTGTGATGTTATGACATCGAAGTTGAAATTTATTTTTATCGTTATGTTAACACATCGAAGTTGAAACTTATTTTTATCGTTATGATAACACATCGAAGTTGAACCTTATTTTTAGCACTATGTTAATACGTTGTTATTTTATTTACGTTTCTTTGTAAATAAAAGAAAAAGATCAAAACTTGATTAGCGAACATTAGATTATTTTATTTACATTTCTTTGTAAATAAAAGAAAAAGATCAAAACTTGATTAGCGAACACTAGATTATTTTATTTACATTTCTTTGTAAATAAAAGAAAAAGATCAAAACTTGATTAGCGAACACTAGATTATTTTATTTACATTTCTTTGTAAATAAAAGAAAAAGATCAAAACTTGATTAGCGAACACTAGATTATTTTATTTACATTTCTTTGTAAATAAATAAAAGAAAAAGGTCAGAACTTGAAATATGAAAAAGTGATTTTTATTTACATTACATTTGTAAATAAAAAGGGTCATAACTTGATTATTGAAAAAGTGTTTTTATTTACATTTCCTTTGTAAATAAAAGAAGAAACTTAATGACACACGTTTTTATTGACAAATAAAAAGAGCAAACTTAGTGATAGAACTTTGTTCACATTTCTTATATGAATAAAATAACAATTTTGGCGATAGAACTTTATTCACATTCCTTATATGAATAAAAAGAACAATCTTAGCGATAGGATTTTATTCACATTTCTTATGTGAATAAAATGAACAAGTTAGCGATGAAATTTTATTCACATTCCTTATGTGAACAAAATGAACAAATGCAGCGATAAAATTTTATTTACATTTCCCATATGTAAATAAAAAGAACAAATTTTACGACGATATTTATTTACATTTTCTATGTAGAACAAAAAGAACAGATTTTGCAATAGCATTTTATTTGCAGAGTAAATAAATAAGAAAAAAGGTGAAAAAGATATTTATTTACAACCAATGTAAATAAATAAGAAAAAGTAAAAGTTACATTTATTCACATTTAGAGTAAATAAATAAGAAAAAGTAAAAGTTGCATTTATTTACATATAGCGTAAATAAATAGGAAAAATGAAAGGTAACATTTATTTACATGTCGTGTAAATAGATAATGAAAGAAAAGTAACATTTATCCACAAGTAGTGAAATAAATAAGAGAAGGAAAAAGTAAACTTATTTACATTTAGGTAAATAAATAAGAAAAGAAAAAGGAAAATTTATTTACATTTAGTAAACAAATATCTACAGAAAAAGATCATATTTACTTACATTTTGTGTAAGTAAACATAAATAGGAAAGATAAAAGTCATATTTATTTACCTTTAGTATAAATAAACATGAAAAGGGAGGAAGACACTTATTTACGTTTTGTATAAATAAGTAAAAGGGAAAAAGATCATATTTATTTATATTTAGTGTAAATAAAGCATAAATTTAGAAAAGGGATATTTTATTTATACTTAGTGTTAATAAAATATGACATAGAAAAGAATTACAATTTTTGTTTGCATCTTTAAATGCAAATTAATCGTAGAAAAAGAATGGAGTTTTATAGTCGAAATCGCCAGATGGTTATATATATATATATATATATATATATATATATATATATATATATATATATAATTAAACGAAACACGCACTGCAGTTCGCGTCTCGACAATCGTACCTTCAAACGATTATACCGAAAGATCCGACCGTCGGATTTTCCCAAAACTGGAACCGTTAGGACCGCTTTGGGAAGAGGTTTCCGACGATATGAATTTCGCCAAAATCCAACGGTTAGATTTCAAGATATATGTAAATCAAAATTTGGTGAAAACAGCACCAGGGCCGCCTACTGACCCGAAGCGTCGTTTATTTAATTTGAGCTATTTTTAAATAAATAAAAATAGCGATAAGTCATTATAAATAGATGTTAGCGATATGAAATGATTTCAAAGATAATTATGCGAATAATTATTTGAAAAGACCGAGTTCAACTCATTTCAAATAATTACACGACGATTAAATCGAAGATATAGAAGACGGCGATTGAAGATCGGCGATCTTCAAGGCGAATGGATGGCGACTGATGCCCTCAACTGATTTGCTCCCAGAAAGGGGTTAAACGTGGTAATTGTCCAGACGTACGTGTTGATTTTCCGGATAGGCGAGAGCCCCTCAGGTGTCTCCGGTTTCGTTCAGACCAAGAACGGACTTGTAAATGGATGTGTGTCTGACGTTGGAATTCGTTTCATGTAATTAAATTGATTTTTATTAATGTATATCTGATTGGTGGTGGAGAATTTATTCTCTGCTTAACACCCTGGTATATATTAATAGTCACTTAACACCCTGGTATATATTAATAGTTATCGATAGCATGGCGTGAATTGTCAATGTGGCACGCCAAGATGCAGATGATCAAGGCTTTTGTTGAAAAGCAGGGCCTTGTAGTAGATGATCAAAGCATAGCATGTTTAGGCGTAGCTTTGTGTATAGCGTAACTTCGCCAGCCTCACACCCCGGTATGAACCAGAAACGGGAGTAAGGACTGCAGGAAGGACATACGTTTATTTCTAGCTAGAGTGATGTCAGGGACCTACCAGCACTGACATTCTACTTATGTGGATGATGGAATGAGGTACCTCGGTTATTTGACTCCCTAGTGGCTCTATTTACGCCCCAAAGGGCAGGGAAACGTATTGTTCAGGCATTATTAATCGACCAACTTAAGTTGGGGACTGGCCCTGAAGATCCAGGTGCGGTTGCGACTGTATCCTGAGACATGGTAGGCTAGATTGTCTCGAATTCGGTAGAGGACTATCTCTTGCCTCGGTTCGTGATGGAAATCCAACTTCCAATACGACACCATGCGGTTTTGATTGTAGAACTAGTCCGGCGACATAGTAGGATGGGGTACTATACCGTCTAGGATTGATACAATTATTTTGAAATGTTTTAAATAGAATACACACTAATAATAATATCCGTTTTATCGTATCAAGCATATTTTGACCATTATAAGGTAAAATCCTATCCTCCGGTTTGCGTTGCATTGTGTGATGGGACTTGGGTCTTATGATGGTTTCATTTTTCTAAAAAGCATTGCGTTGTTTAACGATTTACTTTATTTATGCACTGGCAATCCAATGGAGTAAACCCGTTCTGCGTTAGAGGCGTGGTCCTGTGATTAGCCTCCCTATTAGTAAGTTAAGTAGATTTCTCATACCAGTCCCATGACTCAAAGTTTGTTTCACTTTGCAAACTCGGGTGCCCTCTCTTTACACGGGCAGCCAAGTGACAGGTTCTTAGGGAGACATTTTTTGGATTGAAGACTGCTTGGAAGGAGAAGACGAAGACTCTCTTTTATCTTTATCTTTTGCTTTAGAGACTTTATTCTATCTTGTATTTTGATGTACGTTATGGCGTTTAGACCTATTTCCTTTGAAACTTATTTCCTTTGATTTAGACTTTTATTTTGCTAAGTTGTATCCTGTAAACTGCGTACTCTGTGGTTCTGTTTATGTGATGTTTATGAAATTTATCTTTCCGCTGCAATAATTATGTGTTATGATGTTATCTAGTTCTGTTATTGTTATAAATATGTTGTATTCCAAATGATTATCCTTACTTTCGGTCCATGGAAGTTTGGGGCATCACAGTATTTTAAAAGGAAAATTGAAACCAGTGTTAAATCCAAACATCAATTTCGATAAAACATAACACACTTTACACTTAGATTAAATTCTAAATCATTACTATTTAAAATGGATATTCTTATTTTAAACCACCATTTATAAGATCTAAACAATATTATTTATCCAAAAGGATAATTTATTAGATTTAATTACTTAATACACTTAAAACAAATATAACTCATCCTGAAAGATAATTTTATAAAAAATCCTTTTCATAACTTTAAGAACCCCCTTTTGTATTCTTAGAAGGAAACAAACCAGAATAAAATTTGTTTATAAATTCTTAAAACAACAATAAACTTCCTGAAATATAATTAATCTCACTTAAGTTCTTTAATAATCAATAAATCAATTATTTTCAAACTACTATTAACTTAATTCATTAAGTTTCAAAACTTATTTTTAATTAGTTAACTATTCTCAAATCCTTTGAATGAAATAAATTAAAATAATTTTATTCATTTCAATTAAATCAATTCGATTCCACTTTTAAAAGTAACTTAGAAAAATAGAACAATCAAATCACAAGCGATATTCGTAAAAATAAGTTATTAGAACTAAAGCATCATTTGTTAAAACAATGATTAAGTTTCAATTAATCGTTGATTCCAATAATCAATAAAAAATAAGTTTCAATAACTATAATAATTAATTCAATTATAATATTATTGATTAGAATGAACAATCAATTCTCAGTTTGTTATTTATGCAAAATCAATCTCTATTATCATCTGTTAAAATAGATAATTGAATAACATTATTATTAACTAGAAAAAATAAATTAATTTTTAAATATAATTAGTTAAAATGATAATTTTATTCAAATATCAATTTTGTGAAAACCCGAGCTTATATTAAACAGATTTTTTTACTTCAATCGTCGACAATATTGTCAATTTGGGAACACACATAAGTAAATTTAGGCGATAAAAGACCATAACAAACAAATGAAAGAAAATATAAATATAGATAAATGGATTAATAGGAATAAATACAAGTAATCAAAGGAATTCATTAATCCCATAATACCCACACATAGATGTGTAGATTTCGAAGAGTTTCATCATGGCCTAATTCGCTACCTACACTCCGGTTTTTTTTTCATTTATAGTCCAATACAACAAAATAGTTATTTGTGTGCATATAGAGTGGATAATATAACATAATTCATTTAAGATGAATCTTACGCTTAAAAGCAGGTAATGTCAAAGATCATCTATTCATAGACAACATATATCAACATCCACCAACAAAGTAGTAAATCAACCAACCAATCAAACAAACAAACATATTACACAAATAAATATCGATTCAATAATAGATATTTATATTATACGATACGATAATATAGTAGTCCAGAGAGCATGAAAGTTAACTCACCATCCTTCCAATTTGACGATTTCACATCGATTTATATAATTCCAAACAAGCGTTTGAAATTATGGAAAATCCAAATAGCTCCAAATCAAACCAATCCAGTTTGTGCGCATAGTGTTCGCGAATACGAACCCAACACAACTTGTTTCGCCTTGATCCGATTTAATATGAAAGAGATTCACTCATTACAAGATTTAAACAAATTAAAATAAACATATAATTAAACTAATTACATCATTAAGGCTTAATGCCTTAATTATCCTACTAATCACGTCATTCGGGTTTTAAAACCCACGGCTAATACCCGATTTAAACGCTCCTAGCTCAAACGAAAGAGTTTGATCCTCTCAAACCCATCGCCAACGAAGAACTGGGCCACCAGACCTCGTCCCCTCACCATCGTCGTCTCCCCCTCAGCCTGGCGAACCATTGCCCGAAGTCCGACCCCCCAGGTCATCACCAGTCGCTAGAAAACACGAAAATAAAATTTCCGTTTAAGCCCCAACCGTGCCACCTACTGGCCACCATTTCACCTCTGACCAATTTCCACACCTTGGCCTCACTTTTGCTCTCATTTCACTTTCAGGAACCCCAAGTTAAAATTCGATGATGGAGGAGGTTGAAACAATAAAGCGGAAGAGACCAGTTCTCGGTTCTGGCGAGATTTCGGTCACGTACGACCACTGATGGTCGAGCGTCGGCCATGGATCGGCTGTAAACAATGATACAAACAACTTTCTAGTTAGGAGTTTTCGCTAAAACCGGATAGATTGGAAGATCAAATTATAACCTCTGATTTATTAAAAATGGAGGCTAGGGTTAAAGCTTTAAGTTTGTGAACAAATGAGATGCTTATATAGCCTCTTTAAAACACTATTCGTTGAGGTTAAAATTTCTGAACTTGAAATGAGACAGTTCTGACTGTCGTACATAGCTAATAACCCACATTTCAAAAACAACGGAATTAGTTTCGAAAGTTAACTTAATCGTATTTAACAGTTATTTTAAAAATAAAAATAAAATTTCAAATTGATCATTGATACGTGTTTTTATCGCGCAGGACTACATATCAACTCTAATGGATATGAAAATTAAAATCTTACAATAATTTACCATTCTAGATTCAATGAAACTGGTTTCTTCGAACTCCGAGATCATTTGAAAATGGGTTATTTTCCATATTAAAATATTATTTTAAAATACAATCTTAATATAAATTTGAATCAAAACTATTAGTTTTTAGAAATAGATTTACAAACAGGATTTAAAATCAATATCCATTAACTAAATGATGATAAATGAAATTATCGAATTCAGTTTACTTCATACATAACTGAAATTTCAATTATTTAAATTTACAAACATTCAAATTTATAGATAATAATTTCTTATTTTCATTCATATCAGTTAGGATTGTCCATGGTTCAAAATAACTTTAGTTGATTTTTGAACTTAATAGTTCCAAATTTAAGTTGAATCGACAATCTGAATCTCAATTTAAAATATAATCCAAATCAGTAAATGTCAAATTAATTGTTTTGAATAATTAAATAATTAAATATTCCCATTATAAAAATCCAGGTTGTTACATTCACCCTTTTAAAAGAATTTGGTCCTCGAAATTCTTAAAGGAAAGGAATGACAACAAACCCCTACGTTTAAATTATCGATTAATATTACTTTAAAAATATTTCTTACTAAAATTGTGTTAAAATTTTCTAACATCTGAAATTTTTGGGAAATTTCGGCAGCACCTCCCTTTTATGGCTTGATCCGAAAAGTTTCACAACAACAGAATATGACACTATACATTTCATCTCAGTGATGAGGCATCCCAAATTATGGGGAAACAATATATAAGACCCATGTATGGTATGTAATCCAAAATAGATACCATTTTGTCAAGTATACATATCTTTACCACGAAACCAAAAGCTATAAAAAGCAAAATTTTGCTTTCATATACCTATAAATACCTACATAACTCGAAAAAAGAGTTAAGCAAATAAACAAGTAAAATAGTAACAACTAACATACGCATAAACGACACAACAGTCATAGCATCAACCAAGACATGATGCAACTGGCAATAATAGTGCAATAAATAACAAACAAGCATATGCAACCAAATTACATAGGGTTATCCTATAACAAACCAATATGAATCCAAATTCTAAAAGAAAATATTATAACTACTTCCCGAGTTTAATATCCAAATCATACATTCAAATCTCTTTATGTCAAACCCAATCAAAATCAATTACGACAAGGAGAGGGCTCCCCTACAAAAGAATGGTATAACTCTAAGACAAATAACATTGAGCGTCCGGTGGTATTTCAGTTCCTACAAAAACAACAAATTGAGCAATTAAATATATGAGACAAGTCTTCCAATTGGAAAAACTTTCAAAAGCCCAATTTAATAACTAATAAATATTTGAAAGTTTACCTCAAATATATTTTTTAATTCCTTTGAAAATCAATTTTTGCTCAAATATACTGGGATTTAACTTCTAATCAAGCAACACAAATTTTATGAACTGTAATCTATAAAAGCACACAATCAACCAACTCAAAAACAATCAAAATCCCAAAATGGAATAAACCAACACAACAAATCAAATAGATTCCTTAGTAGAATCTAACACTTGACTTTATTTAAAATGTCAATTAAATATCACCCAAATTTTTGGATGAGTCACAACAACTAATTTAATTATATTCAAGTTCATATAATACACATAAATCATTCATACGCAAAATTCTTGCTCGAGCACTTAGACTTCACCTTGGAACTATAACTGCTCACTCGACCTTCCTAGTGCGGACTCCTAATGGGTTTCTCAATTAGAACATTTTTCTTCCTTACATAGCCTTCAACTATGATGGAAAACTTCCATATCATATCAAGAATCCAAATCAAGTGTTCACTATCAGAATCAAGTGAGAAATCCTTTTCATAATTGGTATAAATTACCATGAAGTTATGTAGCAAAACTTTAGACTTTATACCTTGCGTACAAAACAGCCCACATATATCATACTTACTCAATTTGACTAGTTTCTTAATTATACCAATCATTACCAACTCATTTTCATTATTAAGTTAAATTACTAATTATCAATTGACAAACTACGAAACCGTGATTTTTCAGAAAAATTGATTTTGACATAACTGAAAATCTACAAGATGAAAACTTGATTTTTCAGTTTCATTAGGAAACTATAATCCAATAGATCCGAAAGATTATCATTTCAAAGAATACTGACTTATATTGGATCCGACACATCCATTTAAACTTCAAATCGTAAATTTATTAACTACCGCTACGCTGCGAACTCATTTTAATTTAATTTATGCATTCAAACCGTGTTAAATTAATAAATTACAACCATTTCCTCTTTAGTTTTTAATAAACTGAGCAATGTTTCCATATTCAACTTGAAAATCTTGACTATCCAAAATCGCCGAATTTTTCCATTTCATTTAAAATTAACATATGAAAGATCGTATCAAGTGGAAAACAAAAACAAATAACTCGAATTCAACTTAATTATCGATTTATTTATTTCAATCCATAGTTCATATAGATACTAAACCTAATAAGAATTTTCCAACTGAGTCAACGTTTCGACACATTTTCCTTAGGATATCTAAAGAAAAGATGTCTAGCGGATTAGCACAAACAACATCAATTGATTTGTAAAACTTAAATGTTTATACCAAGTTATGGTTTAATAAACTGAGTTTGTTTGATTTAGTAGCTAAACAGTCAATCCACTCCTATAATAATGCATGTATTATTTGTTATAATAAAAAATGTTATGGACCATTACAAAACCGGTCGGCTCTACCAAAGAAAATCTATTAATAAATGTTCACTAGTAAATAGAACGTATATCAACAACAAACAAACAATAATCAACGCTTCTAAACTATTTGAGCATGACCAATCGAACACTATTGATAATAATTTAATATTATCATTAACAAACCATAATATATGTAACTATATAGTTTAGGAAGATTATTTCTTTATATAGAAAATATATTCTAGGTAAAATATTTCATTTACCTATTTTCAAAAATTGATATTTTGTTTACTTTCCTTGTTCGAGTGTTTAGAAATCCTTATCGATGTCGTGGAGTCCCATGTCTCGACCAGAATTCATAAACAACTCAATAGACTAATCAACATAAAACGTTTTTATTAAACTAATAAATATGCTCTCATATTTAAATAAACACTCTCAAACTTATCTCAGGTTCTTTCTTACCCAATCTTAATGAGTTACCCTACTAGAGCCAAGGTTCTCGCCTAACATTCTTCTTTTATATCAAATGTAACGACCCACCTTCCCAGCCATCGTCAATCACAGACCAACAGAAATCCCCGCCGTGGCTCACACTGGTACCTAGCAAGTGATTTTAAGGCCAGCCTCTCGACTCAAACCAACCCCAACTAGGGACATTTAAGGGTAAGAGTCAATTGTTCACCACCAAACACAATATGAGAACCCCATATCATGATGCATTGCATACCCGCGGGCAAAACCACAAGCGATATCGTTTATGGAAATTTCTTTCCATATTCGTATCGAAGCTTTTGAGCTTCAAAACTCAAAATTTTGCTTGGTTTTCATATTTATGATATTTGAATGAAAACAATATTAACGGTATTCTTTAAAATATTAGTTCAAAACGGTATTATAATTCTAAGTGTATTTTAAAAGAAAAGTGAAACCAATGTTAAGTCAAAACAACAATTACGATAAAACCCAATACACTTTACACTTAGATTAAATTCCAAACCATTACTATTTAAAAAGGGCATTCTTACTTAAAACCATCATTTATAAGATCTGAACAATATTATTTGTCCAAAAGGATAATTATTAGATTTAGTTACCATAATACACTTAAAATAAATATAACTCATCCTGAAAGATAATTTTATAAAAACTCCTTTTCATAACTTTGAGAACCCCTTTTTATATTCTTAAAAGGAAACAAACAAGAACAATTTTTTTTTATAAATTCTTAGAACAACAATAAATATCCTGAAAGATAATTAATCACAACTTAACTTATTTAATAACTAATAAATCAAAATTTACAAACTTTTATTTACTTAATTCATTAAGCTTTAAAACTTTTTATAATTTAGTTAACTATTCTCAAGTCCTTTAAATGAAATAAATTAAAATAAATTTACTCATTTCATTTAAATCTACTCGATTCCATTTTTAAAAGCAACTTAGAAAAATAGAACAATCAAATCACAAGCGATATTCGTTAAAATAAGTTATTAGAACTAAAGCATCATTTATTAAAACAATTATAAATTTTCAATTAATCATTGATTCCAATAATAAATAAAAATTAAGTTTCAATAACTATAGTAATTAATTCAATTATAATATTACTGATTAGAATGAACAATCAATTCTCAGTTTGTTACTTATGCAAAATCAGACTCAATTATCATTTGTTAAAATAGATAATTGAATAGCATTATTATTAACTCTAAAAATAAATTAATTTCTAAATATAATTAGTTAAAATGATAATTTTATTCAAGTACCAATTTTGTGAAAACCCAAGCTTATATTAAACAAAATGTTTTCCTTACTTCAATCATCGACCATATTGTTAATTTGAGAACACACATAGGTAAATTTAGGCGATAAACGACCATAACAAACAAATGTAAGAAAATATAAATATAGACAATGGATTAATAGGAATAAGGACGAGTAATCAAGGGAATTCATTAATCCCATAATACCCACACATAGATGTGTAGATTTTGGAGTGTTTCATCATGACCTAATTCGCTACGTACACTCCATTTCTTTTTCATTTATAGTCCACTACAACAAAATGATTATTTGTGTGCATATAGAACATATAATATAATATAATTCATTTAAGATGAATCTTCCGCTTAAAAGCAGGTAATGTCAAAGGTCGTCCATTCATAGACGGGAATATACATCAACATCCACCAATAAAGAAATACATCAACCAATCAATCAAGAAAACAAATGAATAAACATATCAGACAAAGAAATATTGATTCAACAATAGATATTTATATTATACGATATGATAATATAGTAATCCAGAAAGTGTGAGAGTTAACTCACCATCCATTCCAATTTGATGACTTCACGTCGATGTATATAATTCCAAATAAGCATTTGAAATTATATAAAAATATAAAAATCTCCAAATCAAACCAATCCAAATTTGTAGCGTAGTGTTCGCGAATACGAACCAAACGCAACTTGTTTCGCCTCAATATGATTTCGTATGAAAGAGATACACTCGTCACAAGATTTAAACAAATAAAAATAAACATACAATTAAACTAATTACATCATTAAGGCTTAATACCTTAATTATCCTACTAATCATGTCATTGGGCTTTAAAACCCTCAGCTAATACCCAATTTAAACCCTACTAGCTCGAACGGACGAGTTCGACCCTCCCAAACCCATTACCAACGACGACCCCGACCTCTCACACTGCCTCCTTCCCCTCAGCCTGGCGAACCATCGCCCAAAGTCCAACCCCTTAGGTCATCTCCAGTCGCCAAAAAAATATAGAAATATAATTTTTTATTAAACCCCAACCGTGTTGCCTACAGGCCACCATTTCTCCTTTGACCAACTCCCACACCTCGGCCTCAGTCCTGCTCTCATTTCCTCCCAAGTTTGATCCAAGTTTATTTTACAATGATCTTTGTTCAAGTACATTAAAAGTTCAGTATTTACGTAAACCGAACAAGGTATCCCTATACTTCTTTGCAAATTGGAACAAATATTTCCTCCCGACTTCCCTAATATAATGAAGCACTTTCCTATTCATGTTTTGTTCAAAGCACACCCCCAAGGTTCTATGCAGTATGGATAGATATATGCATTTAAGAGGTAATAATATAAAGTTTGTTAAATTCACTTTTATTACACATAAGTAAATTTTAATTTATATTTGTTTTTATATGTACCTAATCCATCTAAAGAAAATACTTAGACAAAAAGCATGACTTGAAGATTCAATTTGCTAATCATATATCAAAGACAAAACTTCGTTCTTTTTCTCTCATTATTCAGTGATCATGTGAAATTATCATTTGAAAGTGTTCCATGAATGATCAAGGCACCGAGTAAGAGTTTTCTTAATCACCATTATCAATTTATAGATTACATGACCAACTTGTTTTAAAATGTGTAGACATACGGTTAAGCGACAAAGATTACATGTTGCACACACAAATATTCTTCTTAATTATGTTGAAGTTGCACCATTAGTTAGGTAATATCAAATAGTAATTCCTTATGTTTTTTTTTAATACATATAGATTTTATCGTAGTATATTACCGCTATACCTGCATTGCTTACGAAATACAAAGTGGCCTTAGTAGAGAGTTTGCTAATTTGTTTTCAAACTATTTTTATGATCAAAGAAATTGTGCAATTGAAGTAGGATTGAAGCACATCTTGCTTTTGGAGTAAAAAGAAATGTTAAGACTAATCCAATATTTTGTCAATATATATAAATTCAACACCAAAGAATATGGGTTGGAAAATTAACGAACAATATCAATGCATTTGTTAAAGATAGAATTGATCTAGATAATCATGTAAATTATCTTTACGGTGTCTTAACCCAGGTTTTGCAATTGACATATTTCATACGAATTATGTATGGTGTTTTGTTGTTAAGATTGATTCAGCAACGTTCCATGATCTGAAATCAACGTGCATAAAGATTGTAATCTTACAGAAATACAAAATACCTCAGATTATTAACTTTGGTCCTTTCGTACCAACCAAACAATCACTAAAAGTTTACTATACCCCCATATCCATTATTTAAAAGAGATAAAGAATTTTTTTCTGTAGTTTATAAAACAAAGACAAGATCTACAGTTAATGGAAAGAATATTCTAGTTGAAGAAGCTTATCAGATAGGTAATGAGCATAACAGTCAAAGAATAATAACCAACAATCGTGTTGATTTTGGTCTTGAGAATGAAAAAACAAATGTTCTAATGAAATCAATAGAGCCTATGGTTAACTTGGCAGAATCAGTTGAAATTTGTTCAATGCACTCCAAAGATGGGGATGATGGATCTTAATAAAAACAAGCCAAGAATACGCTGACTTTTCGGATTGGCACGGACCCATGCTCTATAGGTCTACATCGACTCGAATCTACTATGTGGTTACTTCCATCAAGCTCCATATAGTATTTTAGCTTATACCCAATGTTTGGTAGCAATTTGATGTGTCTAGCCAAAGTTATAGATGGTTCATTCAAATTAGAATTCAGTTCAAATCAACTCGAATATGAAATGTTACCAAATGAAGTCCAAATGCTATGAAACTTCACAGGTATCATCATAAGGAGATAAGAAGGCAATAAAAAAGATGATGACTTCTAAATGTTAAAAAATTAGGTGGGTATCGACCCTTCGTATGAATCCATGCCGACCTAATTAATGACTCATATAGAGTTCGAACTTCTGGCATGGCATTTGGTCTTTTGTATAAGCTTTCTGGTGTCGCGGTATGACTCAATTCATTTATGAACTCCAACAAATACCATATTACTTGCAACATAAAGAGGATCAAGATTTTTCCTAGATGTTGTTGAAATCACTATTAACCAAACTCATGGATATAGAAATGTCATAAAAGAGATAAGTAGTCTTTAAGGAAACTGTTGTCGTTCTTTAGTAGCCTTATGAAATTGACTATTTTAACTTCAGTCAGTTGTACTCCAAACGCTTGTAATATGAAGACACTGAATAATGAATCTTCATAGTAAATGTAAGCTTCTTTGACAGTCAGGGCCGGGCCTAAGGCGGTGCCACCGGGGCGACCGCACAGGGCCCACGAGCGCGGTGGGGCCCACCAGAAGTTGGCACCGTTCCTTTTGCGAACTTGCCAGAAAATGATGAAAATCCGCATGCCAAATAATATGTCTACCATTGCCTTTTAGAAAAGCCGCCCTGCTGCAGATTAAAAAATTCGTACTATTGCCTTTTTTCCCCAAATATCCGCATGTGAAACAAAATTTCCACTAATGCCTTTTTGAAAATTCATACTGGTGCATACTCAAAAATTCCTACTATTGCCTTTTTGTGAGAAAACCGCCGCCGTCAACCTCTTTTCCTGAATTCCGCCGTTACCCTAGGGTTTTGGTCTAATTCCGTCATTACACAGGTATGTAAATTCGGGTCTAATTTAATTTCAGGGCCTTCAAAATCGAAAATCCTAGGGTTTTAAAAATCGTGTACTTGTTTTTTTAATGTCTTTCATCTACGGTTATTTTGGTAACGATTCAAATTTGAAACTAATTTAACTATGATAAATTTTTATTTTCAGTTTAACTATGTTCAATAAAGAACACATGTCTGGTCATGAGAAAAGAAAACGAAAAAAAGAGGAAGAAGAGAAGATTAAACCCCTTAAAGGATCACTTGAAAAACTTTGGAAAAAAGCCAAACCACCTGAAGAAAAAGAAATGCCTGATGTTGAAAATGAAATGCCTGAAATTATAAGAAATTCTATAGAAGATGAGAATGTGGTTAATGAAGAGACTGAAAATGAAGTAATTGAAGAAGAAAAATATGTGTTTGAAAATATGATTAGTGAAAATAGGGAAGAAACTAATCCAAGTGATCCTGGTTCCCTGTCTTTGAATATTTATGATCCTATAGTGTGGGATGGATTAAATAATAAAATGAGAGATTTGCTTATTGAAAAGGGTCCTGTTAGAGAAAAAAATATCAATTTTCCTAAAGATAAGTACAATAGGGGGTTCTCTACATATTATTTTGATCAGAAATTAAGAAACGGGGAACTTATTGACAGAAAATGGTTAGTTTACTCAAAGGAATTAGACAAAGTGTTCTGTTTTTGTTGTAAAGTTGTGAAAAAAGCTCGTTCACAAAGCAATTTAGCAAGTTCTGGAGTAGATGACTGGGTGCATTTGGGTGAAAAACTTAAGCAACATGAAGATAGTCGTGAACATCTTATTAACCTTAGAGCTTGGGATGAACTTCAAATTAGACTGAAAACAAATCAAACTATTGATAAAGAATTGCAAGAGCAAATAAAAAAAGACACTGAACACTGGAGAGATGTTATGATCAGAATAATTGCTGTTGTTAAACGTCTTGCAATGAATAATTTGGCATTTCGTGGGACGCACGACAAAATATTTGAAGATTCAAATGGTAATTTTTTGGGTTTTCTGGATTCAATAGCTGAGTTTGATCCTGTAATGAAACATCATTTTAGACTCATTCAAAATAGGGACATTCATTATCATTATCTTAGTCATAAAATTTAAAATGATTTGATTGAAATGTTGGCATCAAGTGTCAAAAGTGCCATAATAAAGAAAATAAAAGAAGCAAAATATTTTTCTGTGATCCTTGATTGTACTCCTGATGCAAGTCGTATTGAACAAATGACTTCGGTGATTAGATGTGTTGATGTCGTGAGCTACCCAGTAAAAATAGAAGAATATTTTTTAGAGTTTTTGAATATGGAGAACACTTCTGGCTTGGGTCTTTTTGGTGAATTGGAAGCTGCTCTTAGCTCTCTTGATTTAGATATTAATGATGTAAGGGGACAGGGGTACGATAATGGTTCTAATATGAGGGGAAAACATTAAGGTGTTCAAAAAAGATTGCTTGATGTTAATCATAGAGCTTTTTATATGCCTTGTGGTTGTCATTCTCTTAACTTGGTACTTTCAGATATGGCAAACTCTTGTGTGAAAGGAAAATCGTTTTTTGGAGCGTGTCAAGCATTATATAATGTGTTTGCTAATTCCACTAAAAGATGGCATCTTTTGCTTGAATATGTTGATTATTTGACTTTAAAATCCCTATGTGTGACAAGATGGGGAAGTGGAATTGAAAGTGTTAAAGCAATAAGAACTCAAGCTCCTAAAATTAGAGATGCTTTAATGAAACTAGCTGAAGTTTCTGATGATCCAAAAATAAGCTGGGATGCTGAAAAATTAGCTTCTAATGAATTTTCAAGTTTTGAATTCTTATTGAGCTTAATTATTTGGCATGAAATTCTGTACAAAATCAATTTGGTGAGCAAAAAGTTGCAATCTGAAGATATGCGTCTTGATGTAGCAATTGCAAGTTTAAAAGGGTTGGTTTCTTTCTTTGAGAAATATAGGGAAAATGGGTTTGTGTCAGCTATGAATGATGCTAAAGAACTTGAGATGAAATGGACATTGAACCTGTTTTTCAAATAAAGCGTAGGATTAAAAGAAATAGACAATTTGATGAGAATCCTAACACGGAAAGAGAACAACAATCTGCTTCAGAGAACTTTAGAACTGATTACTTTCTTGTTCTAGTTGATATGGCACTCTCTCAGTTGAAGATAAGGTTCGAACAAATGGAACTTTTCAAGTCTATATTTGGTTTTTTGTTCGATGCTTCCCGGTTGATTTCTTTGGATGATGAAGGATTGAAAGAATGTTGTGTAAAACTTGAAAAGTCCTTGACTCATGGTGATTGTTGCGATATTGATGGAAAACGCTTACTTTCTGAATTATAAATATTACAGGAAATGCTTCCTACTGTAGCATATGAGTGTGAGATTCCATGGAATTCTATCAGAGTTTTGGAATTTGTGAAGAAGATGAACATTTTTCCAAATATTTTGGTTGCTTACAGGGTTTTGTTAACTATACCTATTACTGTGGCTTCTGCTGAGCGGAGTTTCTCAAAGTTGAAGTTAATTAAATCTTATTTGCGCACAAGTATGACTCAAGATAGGTTTAATGTCTTAGCAATTTTGAGCATTGAAAAGCATATGCTGAAAAATATCAAAGTGGAGCATATTATCGATGATTTTGCTTCAAAAAATGCAAGAAGATGTCACTTTAAATGAGAACTGATGTTTATTTTTGCCCATGATCTTTGTACAGGTATGCTAACTTCATTTATAATTCATAATATCTTATTTTTTGCTTAATGTGTCTTATTATACGATGTTCATCCCATATAATTTATGTCAAATTTAGATTAATTTTAATGAGTTATTTACTTAGAGCTGCTTTTTCTTGTCAGGATGCGTAATATATCTTCATTATGATCTGCTCAGTGAGGAAGAATGAAATCCAACACTTGTTAAGTTTGCTTTAGAAAGGTTAGAAAAATTTATTCAACTTTCTTGTTTCTGCTTATTACCAGTTGTGTTTTTAAACATGTTATGAGTATAATAAAATTTAGTTGACATATGACTTAACTTCAATTTCGTAAAATAAAAATAAAAATTAAGGGCCCAAAATTTTCTTTCCGCACTAGGCCTACAAATACTCAGGACCGGCCCTGCTTATATGTGGATTTCACTAGAGAAGTTGCATGATTTTCACTATCGTGATGACTCTCAGTTAGATTTTATTTATACGCTTCAACTTTTGATAGTGGCCATGCTACTTTCCTACCAAATGCATCTCCAATGCACGACATATTAGATGTGGGTTGCTACAAATAAGCATCTTTATTTATTACGTTGTGCAACCAAATCACAACGACAGGCAGACCGAGCGAAATACCATTAACAATATATTTTGGATCATCACCGTAGATTCTTCCTTCAGCAACTACACCTTCACCCTCATTCCAACCATAAATCTTGCAATTTTCTTGGATTTTGCTGGTACTCTAAAAATGAGAAGTGCATTTAAAGGGTTTAGTATGCTATCTAAAAACAACCATCCCTAAACTTTGCATTAAACGAATACGAGAGCAGTGACCAAAACCATGAATATATTTTAAATTTATATTATGATCGAGGGTGTGCTCGCTACATATTAGACCTCAATAAGCTCAATAAATATGGATTACAAGGGTGTGTGTGCTCACAACATGTTAATTAGCTTTAGCATAAAAAGATACGTAAAATTTTACTATTTAACCACAAGTTTAATATATAGGTTTTAGCAGAAAAACCAAATTTTTATCATTTATCTCATTTAGCATCTAGTTAATGTGAATCTGAATCAAATCTGAGTCTATTAATAAATATAATCATGAAGATATATATGTTGTACCTTTATTCTATATACACACAAAATAGATATAAATTTAGAATGAATTTGTACATCTAGTTAACGTGAAAATGTACGGCTAAATAAATATAATTATGAAGACAGATCGTTTCATAGAATTATGACAAAATAAATATAATCTACATTTGTTACACTCCTGACGCTAAAATGGATTAATTCGGGGTACTAATATCCAAAAATTAAAAATAAACTTTAGTATGTTCCAAATGAGAAGTGTGACTCAAGAGTTTATTATGATAAGTGTAAAATTTACCATACTGGCTTCATAACAGTTCACGCGTGTTCGCAACGGTCCCTTGATGCAAACCGATGGCCAAGCTACTACCTTTTTCATAGCGTCTACTAATACTGTCATTTTAGGTGTAGGCCTCCATAAATAAGTATCTGGTTTATCCACGAAATCTATAAAAAGCTCCCAACATTTGGTCTAAGATGAATGCCATTGACAACGTCATTTGGGTCCATGGACAATAGCCTCCCAAAGGCAACAGCTCCAGAAACTCCATCCCAATTCAACATCGAACATACTTCATCGTCACTCTACAATTATTCAACCGGAAATTATATCAAATACTAGATTAAAAATTTAAAATCTAAATTTTGATTAAAATTATAATATAATTATGATTTTTACTTATTCAGGTGAGCTCCTTCTTGAACTTTCTTCACCCTACAGCAAAGCACAAATATCATGATATTTTAATCTTAGGCGCACTCAAGTGGATCCCACAATACTTAAAATGACACATTACTAGATCAAAAATAAAATCTAAATGTTATTTATATAGTAATATAATTGTTACTTTTACCATTTCATGTGTGCTCCCTTGCAAACTTTCTTTACCCTACAGTAAAGCACCAAAATTTATTCTTTTTAGTATTTTAAATTATAGAGTGCTAAATTTTGTATTTTGCGAATATAAATTAATTTTAAAAGTTTACCTTATGGTCCATCGGAATCTATATCATTCCCTTCAATTATGCTATTTCCGCTCGACACCGAGACACTTGTTTATCTTTGGATTGGGCCACAACTAGCTTAATTAAAGTGCAACCCCTTCCCGATGCTCTTAACCGTCCCGGTCTATCTTGTCCCAATACATGTACAAGAGTATCTCCATTGACATTCTGTGTCGAGTTGGACTGGGATAGGGAACCAAATTTTTTAATCTCCTCCTACAAGAATAAAAACACATATATGATGTACAATGGTAAAAATATCATAGTTTCAAAAAAAAATGTCAATAAAATTAAAAATAATTTTACAATAGTATTTGCAGCTTCCATGGTCACCGGTTCATCATTTTTTCTAATGTGAGATTTGACCCACACATCAGCTCTAGTTATGGACGATGGATCTACACTTTCTTTTTTCTAAATTTAGGACAACATTGAATAAATAAACTGACATGTATAAAATAATATTAAATAAAGCTATGGTTAATTAACTAACCAAATCTTTGGTCATTCTAGCCATTCATTTATGACCGGCTATATGTGGAAGTTGTGTACACCTAAGGGCCGAATATTTCACACTTTTTTGCTGGATATATAAAAAGATGTTAGAATTTTACAACCAAATTCATAGAAAGATGATGTACTCAATTTACCAGAAGCATAGAAGATTTGTGTAACCAATAATGATAAAAAGGTTTCATTTTTGACCAAAAAGATATGAATAACCCATATTATTAAATGGATGCAAATTTCTTGTAGAGTGTAAAACAAAAGTAAGGATTTTCCCCTAACTTTTCATGTTAAATTCATTTGTCAACCATCCCACTTCTGCTTTTGGAGTTATACATTTTTGTATAAACAACAAAGGTTGACAAACATGTGACTTAAACATATAATGAAAAAAAAAATGATTTAGAACTTCTAGTCTGCATTCAATTATCCTGAATTCCATGTTCACTAGCATAAACAAAATTTAGCATACTAATAGAGATGA
Source organism: Allium sativum (assembly GCA_030737875.1). Lineage (NCBI taxonomy): Eukaryota > Viridiplantae > Streptophyta > Magnoliopsida > Asparagales > Amaryllidaceae > Allium > Allium sativum. The sequence goes on from JASFAX010002859.1 coordinate 35,979, forward strand.
GCGTAAATGAAGAAATATGTTTGCAAAGAGGGTTGTTTTTCATGTTTAATAATATATTTTTAATACGGGTAAAGCTAATAAAAAAGGGTAAAATATGTATTGCATACATACTAAGCACATTGATATATGCATAAGCACGTACAAGGTGTGGATTTGCAGAAACATGCCATAGGAGTTCAGTAAACGGTTGTTGGCCTAAAGGTATGTGCAAGAGCAAGGCATTTGACAAATTGACGTGTAGTAGGAATGATTTGTTGTTGATGGATTGAATTTTATTTTAGATTTACCGTAAACTCCACACTTGTTTTCGCCTTCACAAATTTTCTCCATTCGTTCATGTTTTTTATGCTGGTAGGTTTCATTTTAAGTCTTTCCTCTTCACTCTCCCCTTTTTCCAAATTCTGAACCAATTTTCTATTTGACGATTTCCAAAGTACTTCCATTTGTTGAAATATTGCTTTTCTTTGCCATTCCTCTTCCAGTTTAAATCTAACCTACAACAATACATGAAAACATGATAGTAAAATCAAATAACAGCCATATATAACAAACTATTTTATCATCCATAACTGTAATAACGTGATGTAGATATTCAAATAACAACCATATATATGCCTAAATATTTTATTGTCCGAGTAACTAAACTTCATTCAACATATTTGAAATATTCAATTTTGAGATATCATGTAATATTACTTGCATGTTAAAATTTAAGTAACACCTAAAGCGAAATATTTCACAAGGCTTTTTTAATTTTATTTTCCAAAGTGATCGTAATTTATATTATATAGTACGATATTTAACTTTTAGTGAATCATTATAACATACAGGCATTTTTAACATGTGATGCCTGCAACTCATACAATCTCCTAATATACAAACATTGCTACTTACTTATGACAAACAATAAAATTTTATTGTAAAAGAAAATACATGGTTGCTTTTGAGTTTAAGATATGCGTTAATGATTGTAAAATGTGCGCACCTATTATAATATACTGACAGTACCAACTAGCTATGTGAACTTTCATTGTTTTTGTTTATGGCAGTATAACAATTGATATGAATGTTGAAAGCAATGAGCAACCAAAGTATTATAGAATACACATACTAATTAAATTAACCATGTACACACTACAACAAATCAAGTATATATTCAAGATTTATAAATAGCCAAAATCAAGTACGAAAAAATAATTAAGTAACTAAAATTAAGTCAAACTTCATACCTGAACCGACTGCCACAAAACTTCTATTAACTCATCACTTATATTACTCCAATCATCGATAGTGTATGGAACCTTCTCCCGCACAAGAGGTCCAAGAAAAGAGGATAAATATATCGACCTTTCCCCTATTGGTATACCTAGATCATTGAACTCAACTTCAATTAGATCCTGTTTGCATAATATGAGCCTTTTTGCTTTTGCTGGACCTCTATCGCCACTTTTCCGAGATGTACTTCCGGTTTCAGCTTCACTTTATTTCCCAATTTCCAACTCGGCATCATCAGTTTGTTCAGGATAGGTTTCATTTTCTTAGCGGAGTCCTTCTTCATTTGGGTAAATATAAATATGCTTATATCACCTTTTGACATCAAACATTCATGAATATTATGCAAAATAAACTATCAAACATTGGTCGATGATATCATAAAATAGAGTAGACTGCTAAATATAAATAATTCACTAGATAAATCTTTGCTAATAGTTCCATAAATGAATTATTTTCTGCAAAATTCATAGTTAATGTAGCACAACCAACTAGAACAAAGTAAACTGAGCAAATATGCTTATGGTTCATGTATGTTGGATCCACTTTATGTTGTCCCCTCAAGTAAACACTTTGTATGTTAAAACAATAAATATGCATAAAACTTAAACTTCGCTACAGTTCAAATACCAAGCATATCTCATATACATTAAGAATTTAGCATAATCTTATTAATATTATTTTATAATACTATTTTTAGAAACTGAAATCAATGGTTTTCTATAGGATAGGGGCCACTTCAACATTTATTCTAGGAAAGATGTTATTTTGATTCATAAGATAAGCGAACTTCCCTTCCGTCTTTCACTCCTTTTTTGATTGATAAAGAAAATTAACTTTCCGAGCTATAATATTTTGATGTAGCATTGCTCAAAAGATGACTTTTTAATGTATTTTTTCCTGCTTCACATTTCTGATTGCTAACAACTTTATTATACATGCCTACCATTTTTTTACTTCTTATTTTACTTTTGAGGTTTTAGTTTGTAGTTTAATCCAAATTTATGATATTGAAATTCAAATGGCTTTGGTTTTCCATTTTTAGTTACATGTTTTGACGTTATATCTTCACATTGGTGTTTTTTATTTCTAACGGAGCCTATACACTTTTTCGAGACGTTATATCTTCATGTTGATGTTTTTTATTTCTAATGGAGCCTATAAACTTTTACGGTTGGAAAAGTGTATTCCCTGTCACATATCCTCCAAGTATTACATATGCATTTAATTATAAGACTAGGTTTGTTTGTAATTATTTATTAACTGATTAAAACATAAACTACACTTTATATTATGGGTACTTCAACAACTTTAGCATATGAAGTTGTCAAGAAGAATACCCTAGCTCTAACTTTATTTTTGTAGCTAACTTAAACACTTGGTACTCTTGGGTTATATTTGTGGCTTTTTTGTTTCTAATTTTGTATTGTAGCCACCAACTGTCCTAATCTATAACATTATTGTTTTCCATTTATGAATACTTTGATTCGTCAACTATTATATTTAAATGTAGTGACATAGCAAGGTCTAGATGATATTGTTTTTAACAAAATCTCATCCTTTTTACAAATCAACCACACAATTGGAAGAGCAAAAAAACTAATTTTCTAGCCTTGTACACATTTTTCTGTGATGAAAATTCATGAATATTATGCCAAATGTAGACACATTTTATGCTTAACTATTTTATACTATTTGCTATTGTTGTAGGTATCCGACATTTGAATAGATGAATGTTTTACGTACTAACCAGTGCATTAAAAGATAACCTAGGTAAACATTATTCTTTTTTCTTCAAATTTGTTCCTTTATCTTAAGTCTGTCAATAAGATCAAAATGCATTCTTTAAAAAAAATCGGTTGTTAATATTGGAATTTTTGGTGATACAATATTTCCCAAATTAATTAGATTTTGGTGATATTCTTGGTAATTTGGTTACCCGTTTTGTGCAAGAAAGAAATGGAAAGGAATATTAAGGATGTAGGAATATTGGAGATATTCGCCATTTATTTTGTTGTCATATTTCATGAAAGAAGAAACGGAAAGAAATTAAATTGGGAAAAAATTGATTGATGGAGAAAAGAGAAAGTTATCAATCAATTATATGACAATAAAATTAATGAGAATATTAGTCTTCCATGAATCGATTTATTTACATAAATCAATTACTTCAACCCCAAATAATTTCTTCCTCTATACAAAAGGAGGCATGGAGAATGTTATTATCATCAAATCATTGTACTTCTTCGTTTCTTTGCTCTACTATAAAACTTTGTAATCTGTTGAATAGTAATAAAATCACTTCTCCGTTGAAGTGGACGTACACTATCTCGCGATAGTGGAACAACTATAAATATTGTGTGTTCTTTGTTGCCTTTATTTTTTTGTGATCCATGATTGATAATCATTTCAGTCTGTTTGTTTTATCACCTCATTGAAAGATCCTACTGAGGTTTTTCCACTGAAAGGGATTAATCACCCCTTACAACTGGTATTAGGGCTAGATTCATAAAGAAGATGTTTGGTAGAATGGCAGAAGAAGATGAAAATAGTACAAATAATACGTCAGTGCCAGTAGTTGCTCCATATGTCAGAGGAACCTATGTGGCATCAGAATCGCAGTTGACGATAGAAAAGTGGAATAGTGTAGGAGATTTTGAAAAATGGCAGTGGATGATAAAAGCAGTTTTGAGAAGAAATCGTGTTCATTGAGTAGCATTTGATACAAAGGCAATGCATACTAATATTTCATCAGTGGAATCAGAAGAGATGGAAGAATGGGCCTTTTATACTCTTCAACTTGTAATGGGAAAGAATGTAATTTTTGAAATCGGTCAGGAAACAACAGCTAAAGGCTTTGGAAGAAGTTGGAGGACCACTACATGAAGAAATCGCTAACTAACTGTCTGATCCTAGCGAAGACCTTTTTCACTTATGAGATGAAGGAAGGTTCTTTAATTAAGACAGACCTAAGTGTGTTTAATGACCTGTTTATGAAGATGAAGTCTATTGAGTTGATATTTGATGAAGTAGAAAGAAATAGTTCTGTTGTGTTCACGCCCAGAGCGATACTCTGGTTTCCTTAACAGCTTTATCTGCAGTAGAGATACATTAAAATTAGATGATGTGAAGACAAGTTTTCTCAGTGACAATTTAAGAGATCAGATGAAAGAGTTTGTTGTTGGTGAAAGTAGTAGAGGAAGTAGTAGTTCAGGTTTATTTGTTGAGAGAGGAAGAGCAGAGAAGAAAGTGAAGAATAATAGGGGGTGCTCTAATTATAGGAAGCCTCGTTGGCGGAGTAAGTCTAAAGATGGAAAGTGCTATAATTGTAAGAAACTAGGCCATTGGAGAAGAGGTTGTCCAAATTTGGAGAAGACTGATGGTTCTTCATCTATTGCGATGGAGAAAGATGGTAGCGATTTATTGACAACGGTTGTATCAGATGTTGCAGAACACTGGATTTTAGATTCTGGAGCATCATTTCACATGATTCCCAATAAGGATTATTTTTCTTCATTCGATGCCAAAGAAGGAAGTTCCATCCTTATGGGCAATGGGGAGTTGGTTCAGTTCGCATTCGCATGTATGGTGGGATTGTTCGCACACTTTTAGATGTTTGTTATGTCCCAGGTCTTCGGAAGTCATTGATATCATTAGGCCAACTGGAATCATTGGGATGCAAGATAACCGTTGTCAGAGATGGTTTGAGAGTTTCAAGAGAGGCACTTGTATTGATGAAGGGTGTTCTGGTGCGAAATCAGTATTTGCTAATAGGTATCACTGTCTATTGAGAATTATGTGTTGGAGTCGATAGTTCTAGAAGTTTGGATGCTACCAAGCTTTGGCATATGATATTAGGTCATACTTCAGAGAAGGACTTAGAGTTTCTTTGTAAGAAGAAAAAGATTTGGGGAGAAATCTTCAACAAGTTATACTTTTACAAGGAGTGTGTATTGGCAAAGAAAACCAGAGTTTCTTTTGGTTATAGCATGCATACTTCTAAGAGGGTACTTGATTACGTGCATTCAGATGTTTGGGGGACATACTCTAAAGCTTCTATTGGTGGAGCTTATTATTTTGTTTCATTCATTGATGACAACTCGTGCAAGGTTTGGGTATATGTAATAAAAGCTAAGTCGGAAGTATTTGATAAGTTTGAGGTTTGGTTAGCTCTTGTTGAAAACCAAACAGGAAAGTAGTTGAAGATTCTTAGATCCGATGATAGTGGTAAATATGTCTCTAAAGAGTTCGTTGACTACCGTAGACAATATGGTATTCGAAGACATTTTACTACACCTGGTGATAGGCAATCCAATGGGGTTGCTAAGAGGATGAATAGGACTCTACTTGAGAAGGCCTGTTGCTTGATATTGACTGCGAGTATGTCTAAGGGTTTTTGGGCTGAAACTATTTCGACTGTCGCACATATTATTAATCGGATTTCGTGCTCAGCAATTGGTGGGAAGATTCCAGAGGAGTTATGGAGAGGTAAAAACACTTTATTTGTATATTTGGATGTCCAATTTATGTTCACAATACATGACATGATAAGCTGGAGCCTAGGGCCTCCAAATGTGTTTTTCTTGGTTATACAGATGGTATAAAAGGATATAGAATTTGAAATCCAATTATGGAGAAAGTTATACATTCTAAACATGTGACTTTTGATGAGTCAGCAATGTTTAAACCTTTGGAAGGTATATTAGAGGGTTCAGATTCAGTTGATGAGAAGCCTGAAAAGACCGAGATTCCCAGTTTTTATACCCGAAGTAGAGCTATTACTATTGATAATAGTGACAAAGCAGTTGATGATAAATCACATGATAGTCCACATATTTCCTCTAGCAGTGATGGTGATGGTCATTAAGCTAGAGAGAATTCAGGTCAAGGTGGAGCTCAAGGTGGATTTGAAGGAGAGTTGGGCGACACAGCCATTCGGGCTAGTTAGAGACTAAAGAGAGCTCCAATTAGATATGGAGATTAGCAGTATGCAAATTTAAGGCTTGATGATCAATTTGTGTAACAACCCTGAAAATCTGAACCAATTTAAAAAATTTATTTTTGGCTATTTCAGTGAATTTTGATTAGTTAAAATATTTTTTAAAATAATAGCGATTAAAAAATTATTTTAATCGAAGTTAGAGCGAATATATTTATTTTAATTTCAAAAGGAATTGGAAATAGTACGGTAGTTTGAAAAGTCATACCTCAACTTTGACTGAATGTACTGGATTCAAAATTTAACGAATTTTAGTGAAACCAAAAATATCTAAATCTGTTTGAAAATATCTTGCCAACGAATCCGAAAAATCGAAATTTCATAGCGGAAATCAAAAGTTATGGCCAGATGAATATTCAGAATAGTTGTTATAGTACAATTTATAGCCCGTATAAAAGGCCATTTTTCAAACGACCTCCGTTTTCGACGAAACCACTTTTGTCGGATCTGGAATGTCAAATTATTGCTAAGTTTAATTTTGCAGAATTTTTGGAATTAATATGTGAGCGTGGCAAAAGAAAATGTGTTTTGTCAATTTCAGTCAAATTTAATCGACTTGAAAATGGCCATTTTTCAAACGGTCTCCAAATTCGACGAAATTAATTTTGTTAGGACCGTATCATCAAAACAAAGCCAGAAATATTTTTTCTGGAATTTTCAGAGTCCGTATGTGGCCCCGGTGAATTTAAATATACGATCGAATTAATTTAATAAAGGATTTAAATTTTAAATTGAATAACTCAAGCCTCAAACAGTCATTTGGGCTGATGGGACCTAGCGCATTGGATCCGGAACGGGGGCTATTGGGTGGGATCAACTCTTGTTGGGTTGGAATCGGAGTTATTAAGGAGCTACGAGTTTATTTGCAAAATTTATAATTAAAATATTATAAATATTCAATAAACTCATTTCCAAACCCTAATTACATAACCAGCCGCCGCCCCCTTTAACCCATGGTTGAAATGCTCCTATCTTCTCTCCTCTTATTCTCCCAATCCACCACGAATTAGATCTCACTCCTTTAGACATTATCGAAGAGATTTTCTTGCTCTTCGATCCTGTATGGTGGGATCATCCTCAAGTGGCACGAACGCCAAGATACAACGCCATAAACCCAGCGGGTTTCAACCGCCGCCGCCCCCTATAGTCGCCATCGTGACTGTCGTAGGTGGGACCCCCCTGTGCGCCTCACTTCCCCCTTCGTCGTGCCAATGTCTGATCAACCTCCAGCGCCTTGATCCGCGAGCAAATTCCAACCCTAGAACGGAACCCAACCTAAAAAGCTACGGCCTTTTCTAAATAAAGAAAAGAAGGGTATAAAATCCTATTTTATTTTAATATTTTATTTTAAAATGTTAATTACACAAATTAAACCATAACTCATTCATACTGACTCGGAATAACACGATTTTCGAAGTGTTGCGATCGTAGAGACGAGATCTACGTTTCTAGACTGAAAAGAAGCAATTCTGAGCTGACTGAATTTTGGGCCAAATTTTCAAATTTGAACTATTCAAATTCAAAAGAACTGTGAGAAATCCTATTTTATATTTATCGTTATTTATTTTAAATTGATCAAAATAAATCATAATTGTATTCTCATTGATTCGTTGTATATGTTATGCCACGTTATTTGATTTGTATGTGATGTGTTAATATAGATCTGTTAGTTTAGATATTTTGTTAATATAGATCTATATGTGATGTGTTAATTAGAATAAATCATTTTTTTGATATTTTGTTGAATCATATATATATTCAAAAAAAATGGAGCTTTATTTGTTTATTGGATTGAATTAGAATTTTCAATTCAATAAAAATATCACTTTTGTTTACAATAAAAATTTCAACTTTGTTTATTTATTGAATTGAATTAGAATTTTCAATTCAATAAAAATTTCAACATTGTTTATTTTGTTGAATTGAATTAGAACTTTCAATTCAATATATAAAAAAATATCACTTTGTTTATTTTGTTGAATTGAATTAGAACTTTCAATTCAATATATAAAAATTTCAACATCGTTTATTTTGTTGAATTGAATTAGAACTTTCAATTCAATATAAAAAATATCACTTTGTTTATTTTGTTGAATTGAATTAGAATTTTCAATTAAATAAAAATATCACTTTGTTTATTTGTTGATTGAATTAGAATTTTCAATCAAAATAAAGAACATCGCTTTTGTTATTTTTGATT
>JASFAX010002860.1:0-44446 GCA_030737875.1 Allium sativum
TCTCAAGAATTGAGAGAGAGTATAAAGAACGGGAAGACGACGTCCTCTGAGGCGTGAAGGTGCACCCAGACAAGAGACCGCCTCAGCAAGAACTCTAACCTGAATATAAGACGGGAGAGTATAAAAAATGCCAGAAAAAGGACAGGCATCAATGACATAAGGAATGTGACCCTGTCGGAGGATCGGGGACATTCAGACTTTTTGACTAAATCTTGAATAGTTTTTCAAGACTAACTGGGGGCATATATGTACACACATATTTCCCCCCACTATGACTCCATTACACAACTAACAGACATTGTAGGAAATGAATTATTTTTATTTACAAATGAATGAATTTGTACAGGAAAACAGGCAAAAAGAAGGTGCGAGGGCCACACTTGCAGCAACAATTATGGGCCAATCAAATGCTAAAATAAAGCATGACACTCCATCATTTAGACTTCGAAGTGGACTTGGACTTCTTAGCAGCGGAACGCTGGAATCAAGAGAAGAATTTTTAGCAAGTTCTTCTGTAATAGATCTAGTCGAAAGCTTAACAGCTAACCTTGATCCAGCATCCACTACTGCGAGGGGCTTAAGGCTTTCGGGGTCTAAGTCTTCAACTTTAATCTGCATGCATTTATCTTGTTCGACTTTCAGTGCAGCTAAAGTAACGTCATCGGCGCTTTTCGACTCCCCAACTATAGCCACCTCAGGGTCTTCCTCGTGTCCTCTGTCGCCGCCATCATCTTTTAAGGCATCTATCATTTCGTCATCATGAGGAGTATCAGCCTTAGACGGTTTATTTCCTTCTCCCGAATCTATGGTGGCATCCTTGTCCTTTCCCCCTTTAGCCTTCTCCGTAGGTTCTGCTCCAGCGGTGGTTCCCTGGGACACGTCTGTCTTTTCATACGGTTCAATACCTACAGAGTGAGAAGCAACAGTTATCAACTCAGGATAAAATAATGGGTTCTTCATCAATTGCCCAATCATGTGATGAAAGGTAGAGATAGCTTTGACGAATTGAGGTGAAAAGGTAGAGATACCTTCCGATGACTTCTCAGCTGGAGTGACTGCTGTCTCTGATGCCGTTTCGGGTATGGGGGATAAAAGAGATGCCCGAGGGATCCCCGGGTTTTCGGGATCATATCCCTCTACTTCAGAAGTTTCAGAGGCAGTAGAGGAAGAACCAGACCCAGGAATGTTCTTTTGCTTAGCCTTCCGCTTCTCTTCCTCCATAGTAGCAGCAATAAGGCGGCAACCCTCGGCTAGGCGTTCTGGATCATCATCTCGTAGATATTTCTCCATAAGCTTGTCCTCGCCAATGGAATCAACCTTGAGCTCCTCTTTCTCCCATTCAACGATTTGACTCCATACTTGGACCAAGGTAGATGGATAATCTTCAATCTAAGAGATGTTCCGGTGGCGAATTATATGTGCAAAGGATTCAATCATTAATTCGCTGAAACCATGCACCTCTTCCGCAGCTTCTGACAGCTGCTTGCGGGTCTCTTCAATGGATTTGATAACACCTTCGACGTTACCCTCCGCTAGGGCAGCCCTGTTCTCCGCCTCCACCAACTTGGAAGCCAAGTCAGCGTTTTTATTCTCCAATTCAACATTCTTCTTCGCTAACTCGGCCTTCTCCCGCTCAAGGTCAGCGTAAGCAAGTTGCATTTTGGCAGCATCTGACTTGGCATCTTCGGCTTGCTTTTTCAATTCCGAACGCTCTTGGGTATGGGACTCAAGCAAATCATGGTAGCGTTTTTGTAGATCCTCAAATTGTTGCTCGAAGTTAGCAGCATCCCGTTGAGCGACAACAAGTTGGGCCTGTGTATCCTCGAGGTCTTTTCCTATTTTTTTAAGGCCCTTGCATCATCTTCTACGATCTTTTGCATCGAGTCAATATTCGTGATTAAAGTTCGGATGATTCTGGAGAGGCTGCGCGAGTACTTGAACATCTCTGAATATTGTTTCTCGACCGCGTCTATTTTTGCTTTGGCCTCGTCTGCCCACCTCGAAGAAATAGGCTCAAGAGCAGGTAAAAAAGTCAAGTTTTCGAAATAATGATCAAGAAATTGCTCCTCCAGATATGCCCGCTTAACTGCAGTTTCAGCATCCAGCGGTGGAGGTGCAGGGAATGTCAGCTCGGTATCCCTGTGCGTGGAGGGATCAATGGCCTCTTCATCCCTTCTAGACCGTTTAGCAAGAACCTTACGCTTGCTTCATGAATCGGTATCTCTTGGCGGGCTCCTCTCCCTACTGCGCTTTTCTTGAGAAGAGGTTGAGTCTTTTGATTGCGGCCTGTCCTCTTCTCGGCGACTTGGTAACCCTTATATTGCTCTGGATCTGACCGGACGGGAGAGCGAGGGCGCGAGGACCGCGAGCGATAAGAATCATAGGGCCTTCTATCCTCCCTACAGCGATCTTCGCGACGATCATACTCAGTGTCGTGAGGGGGTTTGGACATGCTGCGACGAAGTTTCCTGATATCATAATGGGAACGGGACATTGTACCTGCACAACAAGGCAAATGAAATTCAGAGTCAGTGTTTTCACAAAAGAAAAGTGCTATGAAATGTGGTGCTATTGTGTTAAGTGCGTCCTAAGTGGTGTTTTCCCCCCGACAAACCCGAGTCCGAAGCCAGACTAGTACGAGCGGGCTCTTTGGCCTTAGCAGGAGTGGTCTCTTCGGAAGAAGTGAAAACTAAAGGATTCATCCCAAAATCCTCTGAAGTGTAAATGGTTTCAGGTAAGGGGAGATCCCCCAAACCCTGAAATGTTGGGTCATCGGTACTAGGGGCGTCTCCCTGAGAAGCATCAATCGGCAGCTCTTTGGAAGACGTTGACCTCCCCGGAGAAATGTCATCCTCGGGAACAATATACCCCTCACGGTGCTTTTCGGCCATGTTAGCCAATTCATCATCTTGAGTCGAAGATGGAGAAGGTGAAGCCTGAAGCGACATTGTTGGAGCTTTCGAGCTTTCGCCCATTTCTGGGATTACGTCCACTGGGGGAATATCTACATATGGACCCGTCTCGTGACCAATGCTACGGGTAATGGACAGTAACCCATGAAGATGAAGATATTCGTCCTTAAGGACTTCATCAATAGTTAAAAACTTTTGATCACCGTTAAGGAGCCGGTGCATCCGACCAAAGAACGCTTGATCCGATATTTGTTTTGGGTTATCAACTGCAAACAAAAAGAAAACGGATTAATGTGGTGGCTTGGACTTACAGAGTCGAGATTTAGAAAACCAGTGCTTTACTTGATTTCGTCCATCTCCTAGCACACCTTGGCTGTTGCCTTACATAAAACCATTCCAGCCTGGAGTCACCCGCTTTACTGCTGAACGGCGCTGGAATTATTTTCCTCTTTGGGACAGACTCGAAGTAATAGAAGGAGTTTCTCAAGTCCTGTGCTTGAAGTTATAAAAGAAATGAACGTCATCAAAAGTGATCTCTATACCTAAGATCTCGCGGTACGCTACATATAGGGTGTACAGGTAAGCATAGGAATAGGGGTGCAGCTGCATGGAGGCAATCCACATTTGTCTTAGAAAATCGACGATGAAAGGAGAAAATGGAGGGATAGCTCCAACCATGCACATCAATCGAGTGATTGCCATAAATCCCTCCGAAGGGTTGTGAGGACGATCAGCTTTTGATGGCAACAAGGTATCCCCTTTGGGTATCCCGTACTTTAGGCGTATTCGAATAAGTCTGTCATTGTCGATCATCGATTCAACAGAATCTTGAGGTGATTCCAGTATGATGGAAGACTCAAATTCGTCAGGAGCTCGATTATCTCCAATCCCTCCTTCCTCTTCACAGCCCAGGGAAACTCCACCCTCAGAAGACACGTTATCGCTTTCATGAGTTTCTACCTCGTAGTCTGAGCCCTCATCATCCCATTCTGAATCTGAGTAAGAAGATATGTCTTCAAGAGTGATTTTGTTGGATGTCTCTGGGATCTCTATCTTTTCTGCTAATACAGATGAACGTCTAGATGTCATGGTCACTAAACTATTGAAGAAGCAATAGCATAAGTTAGAGTAAATTAGCCCATATCCCCCCGTGCATGTGTATGAACTAAAGTGTGAACAGTGTATGCAGAAAATGTAAAGTCAACGGTCGAAAGTGCAATGCAAAATCTTGGCAAAGTAATAATGTTCAGGTAAGTTCTTGATGTTCATGTATGTTCTCAAGGCACTATCCTAACTACCTGTTAAGTTGAAGATTATATCAAGAATTGAACGGGCTACTTAAGCAAGCTCTTATGTGTTGAGCGGGATTGTTTTTCTTCGGTTTGGCTCAGATGTATGCATTGGGATCGGATCAGAGAATATAGCCTTATCTTGGCTTGGGGATAAACATTGTTGCTCAGGGATCAAATCGGATTGGATCGGAGGTGGACTTCTGAAACGGTCCGGATCGGATTAGGCAACCACACCATTTTCTTCCTTTGTTCTGATTTCAAGTCCAACCCGACCCGATCAAGGGAGCCCTGCCTCTATGACTTTTTGCTCCGACCCGATCCGGTTTTACGAATTTCTCTTCCCTTTCTTCTTCTCCATTTTCAACATCCCATCATCCGAACCGATCCCCTGTAATATCCTTCTTCTTCCTCCTTTTTTAACTTAGAACCCAATTCTGTGTTAATATCCCCAATCAAGACCAAGTTTTTATTTTTTGGTCAAATTGCCTACAGTGGGCCTTAATCCCCTCCTCCCAACACCTCGAGGTGGCGACTGGGCCACCAACGACGATGGTAGCGGAAGAGGAGGCTGTAATGACGAACTCGAACCAAAACCGTGTCTAAATCAGTCAAGTCCATCGTAAATCCTAATTGATATCGATTATTATCAAGAGAATTGAGTTTAAAACCCACTTACGAGAGCGATTTGATGATTAAAAAAGGGGACTTTGGAGTTTCAGAAGGTTAGGGATTCTGTGTTCAATCGGTTGAGAAAAAGCAAATAAAAAGAAAGAGAGGAAGAAAGAAAAGGGTGATAAGCTTATATAGGTCGATGGTGACTATTCGTATTCCCTCCTCTTTTTCTCCGCTCGGACAGGGATATAAGCCCACGAGGCATTCCAGTCCACTGACCCAGTGCTAACCAAGAGAGAAGAAATGTTTTTCGGGTCGGAGCCCGAACCGAACGTAATTTCGTGCATCAGCTTGGCATCAAAATTGAGTTAAAATTCGAAGAGGAAATAAAAACAAAGAAAAACCAAAAAGAAAATCACCTGGAAGGATAATCAGATGTTAACAAGAGTTCTCCAAGCTGTTTGAAAATAAAGAAAGGGATTTCCATACTAAGCAAAGTATATATAAACATCAAGAGAAGCAAATTTCTGAAGCAACGTGCCTTTATATGTCAATAGAAACGACTTTCCAACGATTCAGTTTCAGAAAGGCACTGTGTAAATGACAGTCAAAGCACGCTCCGTATCTAACAGAAGCATCCTTTGAGGGGGCAAAATGTTAGCCTACTTTGTGAACTAGGAAACACAAAGTCGAGATGTCAAGCATTGAAGAACTCTTCTTCCTAAAAAGCATCGGATCGGATCGGAAGGCTACTACCAGACCGGGACGGAACATAGCAGAGTGGACAAGAGCTCAAGTTCAACACAGGTTGGACCGGATCGGATGCCCCGATCCGAACCCCTTCTACTCGCCCCTCCGAACCGAACCCAGTATACCATGTTGCTTAACCTCACGATCTCCTGGATATTCGGGGTAGTTACAACCATTTCCTACCCATGTTGACCACTAACCTGGTGCGCTGTCAACACTGAAATCCATCTGAGCCCGAGAATGATGGGATAAGAGCCACTTAGCTCCGATCCGAACTGGATTCTGGGTGAATTTCCACCTATAAATACCCCATCAAGAGGCATTTGAAAGGATCTTTTTTTGAGCACTCGTACAGTTCAAACATCAAAGAGAACCGAATTCCAGCATCCCAAACAATCCAAAATCATCATTCAAAGTATATGTTGAGATAGTTAAGTGAATGTATACGAAAAGTGAGTGAAATTGAGTGAATATCTCTTTGTATTTTCATCTACATCATCAAACAAAGTGATTATAAAGTGGACTTAGGCTTTTCAACGTTGAACCACTATAAATCTTGTGTCTCCTTTTTATTTTCGATCTTATTTTATTTCGATTTTAGTCAATTTGGGTGTTAGAACCACTTTTTGGTCTAACATTACAAAACCCGTACTACTTGCCAAAACCCAAGTATCGAAAACACCGGATTGTTAATAGGAAGAAATTAGAGGGTGAGTTAATAAAGAAATAGTGGAATAGAAGAAAAGAAGAAGAATAACAACACAACAAAATTAAAGTCTCACATCGCAGTGGAGCAAAATATAATATAGAAATAAATTTTTATTGAGAGCTTGATATAATTATAACTTACAATCAGCGTATATGGACAATTATAAAAACTTGTCCTTGCATACAGCATATAGCGGAATAAACACTAATACATTTGAACTCCTCCAACTTATCTCCGGACATCACAACATATGACAACCTAAAACTGTACAACCCGGTCTGACTCGACCATTGCAGACGCTAGGATATGTCAGGTGAACCAGAGTGAAAAAAACTCACTAAGTTTATCGGTATCATCCAACTTGATTTTAAAGTTAAACGATCTCTTATCAAAAGAAAAGGATAATCGTATGACCAGTCCACACATAAACATAGACGGTTTTTACATTACGATAACCCAAACAATTTTGAAATCATATCAATTTTGATATTATAATAGTGTCTAAATGAAATAAATAACCATCTAGCAAAATGCTTGCATCTCACACTTTATCATATATAATATATAACAAAAAAAACGCGGGCGCTTAATGGATACTGGGTTCCGGCTATGACAAGGTATGGAACCACCTTTCGATAGCGTATCTCTAGAGAGGAATACAATGGGTTCAATATGAACATCTTGCAACCCGACCACACGTAACTGACCACTAATTTCGTTTGAGTGTATTGAATGTATATCACCAACAGTTGGGATCATCAGCTGTTTCCTAAAAGGGACAACATCGATAGAATAAAGAAGAAAACAATTTTTCTCTAGATAGGTAATAATACAGCGTAATTGGGAGCGACATACTTAGCCATGTTGTCTGACCGATTTTTACCATTTCCCGATTTTAGAGGCTTGAGGTATAAATTATCTTTTTAAAATAGCAAACCATCATTTACTTTGAATGCCACATCATCATATCCTCTAGAAAAGTTACTAATTGATTTCCACAAAAACACTTAAGGTGTTCAACTAAGAAGTTTCCTTCTTTGCCAACAAACTTGGTATGTTTGAAGAAATCAACGTACGTGACCCCCTCTGGAAATACCCCGTTAGACTTTTATCCATACAAGTTGTCCTAGGGTTGGACAAACTGAAGGTACTCTCCTACTACATCCTAAGAATCACCCTATATGAAAACAACACAAACTCGCCCTTATGGGAAAGTCTGGATTGAGTTGAGAACACGACAAATTAGAACATAAACAGAAGAACATTTCATCGCTTATTACAACAATTACATTAGAGTACAATAATGTAACAGAGTATGTAGAAATAATATACATTAGAAAAATATCAGAGATTAAATTGTTACATAGCAGCGGAAAATAATACAAAACACAACTGAAAGAAATACAGAGCTTTCTGAATATAGCTTCAGCTGTAAACCAGGATCCTATAAGAATAAATCGGTAAAACCAAACTACTAGCTGCCCGTGTGGAAAATAAGGGCACCCAGAGTTTAGGTTAAAACAATAAACTCCAGGTCAGTCATGTGACTGGTGTGAGAACTAAAACAGTTATTAACTTGATTTTAAAGTTAGGTAAATCAAGGGACCATGCTGTATAACACGGAACGGGTTTACACCCAAGAATTCCAGTGCATGAAACAAACAGCGCAATGCTAATTAAAGAAAATGAAGCTATTATAAGAAACAGGTCCAATCACACAATGCAACGCAAGCCGAAAGATAGAGTTTTACCTTATAATAGCCAAATAATGCTTGTACATGAAATTTTATCTTTTATTATTACTATAAGTGAAGAAATCAACTTCAATTATAAATGTATCAATCATAGACGGCATGAGTACCATCTATCATGTCGCCATACTAGTTCTACAATTAAAACCGAAATGTCACGTATTGGAAATTGGATTTCCGTCATGAGACGAGGAAAGGGATCTTCCTCACCGATTCGAGACACTCTAGCAAATGTCTCAAGATCACACCTACGGGAAATCCTTGGATGCTTTAGGACCGGTCCTCTCTTACTTTTGAGGATTAGTTATTCCTAAACACACGTTTCCCAGTCCTATCAGACATATATCCATCGGCTCCGTAGTAACTGACATATCCGAGGCGCTTCGCAATCCATCACCCACATAGGTAAAAAATATATAAATGTCTAGACTCCATACCATGACACCACCCATAACAAGAAAGAAACGTCGTGCACTCCCTGCAGTCCGATCCCATTTTTGACTCATACCGAGGTATGAGGCTCGCGAATTAACGCTAAACACAATGCTATGCACTTTGAGGCTGTGCTTTGATCATCAACCACAAGACTCTGCTTTTTAGCAGAAGCCTTGATCATTTGCATCTCAGCATGCCACATAGGCAATTCACTCCTTGGGCTGATGTCTATCGATATATAACCTCTGTGTTCGTACGTCTCAGAGAAGGGTGTTAAGCAAGAGAATAAATTCTCTGCCGCCAAACAGATATATATTTAATAGAAATCAATCAACACAGAATAAAATCCAATGTCAGACACACATCCATTTACTAGTTCGTCCCGGGTCTGAACGAAACCAGAGGCACCTTATTCCTCATCCCATATATCCAATACCGGAGAGAGGTCCTTGCATATTCGGTCGATCTCCAAGTACGTTTAAACGATCACCACTTATTACCTCGTCTTGGGTGTACAGCCCAATCAAGACATCAGTAATCATACAAACAATGTGAAGACCTCTGGTCTTCAACCACAGTCTTCATCGTTGACTTATCGTCGAGTCCGTTATTCAGAATGGGTATAAACCCTGCCTTTCCGAATAACCCGCATATATTATAAACAAGTGCTACACAAACACAACATATGCCTCATTCCAATCCAAAATATTCTTTTATTCAAATATTCACATTGTTAGGGAAAGGTTCACATTAATTTTATCAAAGATAAATTCTTTTAAATTTATTCTTTAATCTTCCTTTGGATACCAATTCTAAACCAATTTAAGGTTTATCAACTAGTCGGGATTAGCATACCTTACCGAAGTAAACATTTGTTATGTTTCCCAATCCCAACCTATTCATCCCATGGAGCGAAACTGGTAATACTCCATATCTAACACCACGGTGTTATCGGTAAATTTAATTACCATTTCATGTTCAAATCTAATTAATGATTTAACTATCGCTTGGAGTAAAACTGGTGGTACTCCATTCTCGATGATTTCCCAAATTTGATAATTTAAATTATCACGTTCTCATTTCAATCTAATTAGAGATTCGTTAAAACTCCACTTAGCTTTAATCTTCCCAAAAATCAATATTAATGATTATTTAGCTTTGGGAAATCAAACATGTCGCATCGACAATCTACACCGTACCATTGATTTCTGCCGATATATAACCTCTAAGCTCGTACGTCTTAGAGAAAGGTGTTAAGCAAGAGAATAAATTCTCCGCCACCAAACAGATATATATTTAGCAGAGTTCAACGAATACGGTATAAAGGAATCAATGTCAGACATGTAATCCTGCTTTTAACTAAGTTAAAGAACTAATGTCATTTAAAACACAGTTCATGATAAACCCAAAATCGCATTCCATTAATTATGGAATCGTCACGGAAAACGTATCAACATATAATCGATATCAATTTCCGTATCCGACTGATAATATAAATAGAATAACGACAAATCCTTTTAAATTCCATATGTATTAACAGTCTTCCTCCATAGAAGCTCACTTCGATTATTATTAGATCGAATTCCATTCCATTCCAATTTATTGCATTAAATTGGAAAACTTTACTTTGGAAAATTTCCTTTATATCTTAATAAAAAGATTTATAAATTCCAAATCACATTTCACTATTAATTAGGTTAAAGAACGAATGTGGTCAAAAACACAGTTCACAATAAACCCAATTCACATTCCATTTTATTTCAATTAAATGTTACTTAACTGGAAACTCTAATAATCTTAATTAAAAGATCCATTCTTTTCACATGGGGTTTAAGAATAGTGTTATTTAAGACAACATTCACGACAAACCCAAAATCCAATTCTTTTATTCAATTCCAATCAAATATTAATTAATTGGAAAACTTCACTAAATCTTAATTAAAAGATTTATTCTTTTCTCAACTGAGCTTAAGAACAGTGTTATTTAAGACACCGTTCACGACAAACCCAAAATCCCATTTGATATTAAATATAAGACTCTAAATAGAAATTATATCGGCTTATATTCAACATTAAATTCTAAAACCAACAAATATTGTATTGGAAATAACGATATATATATATATATATCTTCCAAATTTCCATAACGATATCCGTATAATCACGGGATCCAATATCGAAATATTCCGAAGATTATTTCCATTCCAAATCCATCCCAATTCGTTCGTCGGAAATTTCTGGTTATATTAAAACCATTCACAAATCCAATTTATTTTATTTAAAAATTATTGGATTTCAAATCTAGTTAATAACTGGTTCATTTTAATAAAAATATATTTTTAACTTTACAAACGTGGAATTTTTCATCCCAATTCTTTCCAAATCATTTACTATGATTTTACACAAATTATTGATATTTTTAATAATTTTATTAAGGCCCTTGCAGACGATTTCCATAAACGGTCATTGAACTGCACTTACAGCAACCTTTTTCAAATTTGATTTGGGCATAATTCCAAATCCAACTGTTAGATTTCAAACCTCTTATATTCGTTGGAAAGCTCTTTTCGATACGAACCCAATGGTTCCGGTCTTAGGAGAATCCAACGGTCGGATCTCCCATAACGTCAATTCGAAGTCAATGATCGAAATTCGCAAACGGTCGCGGCGCGGCGCGCGCTATTCAGGCCATTTAATATATATATGTATAATATATATTATATATATTTCATCGATTTCCATTTAAAATGTATTTTATAAATCGTTTTAAATTCGTTTTAAAAACGATTTCAACTTCATATTCCATTTTAAATCAAAATTGAATATTCCATATCATTAATATATAAATGATAATATTTTCAAAACATAGGATTTTGAAATCACTTCCTTTTTAATATTCATTATAAAAATGAATAAAATCGATATAAATATCGTTCGCGTTAAAATGGCGCAAATCTAATCAACGCGGCTTCATATATTTCAATACGCTTGTGTCCATCCAAAATCGGACATCAAAATCATAATTTGATCTTTTACTGAATATTATTTTAAAATATTCGTTACTTTCGAAATTGGAATGAGACCCAATCAATTACCATATAATATTATTTATATAGCTTCCATACAACACATGTATATAACAACAATGATAAACAAACATCCATCATCTAGAGTGCATTCTACAGTGCATAAGCATTAAATATAAATAATTAATGCTTACAACAGTCTGTCAACCAATCGATTGACATACAACTAAACAATTGAGATTAGTGTATGTCAAATATCGTCCCAATACCCATGTGGGGTTTCAACCAACAAATACTGATCAGTTGGGAAATGTGTAAAATATATCGTCCCAATCAATGTTAGTCAAATGAGTGTACATAAACAAATCGTTCGATTTGTAAATGAATATTTATTTCCATTTCAGGCGAATTTTATGACATTTATATATGCGTTAAGAATTATATTTTTAACGATAAGATATTTTATTCAGCACACGAATATTTTATATAGTTCATTCATTCAATAAAAATAATATTTTTTTGTTCTAACATTTTTATAAAATTTTAGCAGCATAACGGCGCGATATTAGAACTGGGATAAGGTCTAGCCTTATCCCTTGCCTAATACTAGCGCATGCCATACACAAACCAAATTCAATCAATTCCATTCAAACCCCAAACCAAATTCAGCCAATTAAATCAATTAAAACAAACAACTAAACATCCATGGTTTCAATCAAAGGTGTCGAGTGCTACTAAGCACCGTCTACATCCTAGTATATATTTAACTGTAAACAAAATTAGAGTGAGAAGTTCTCACCTTTGGTTTCCACTCCACCAGCTTTATTTCTGAATTTGTGAATAGCTTAGATTTGCCCGAAATTCCAATGCAACCCTTTTCACGCAGTTCATAGTAAAAATCACATTTTTAATATGATGTTTATATATTTAAAAATCGCATTTTAAACCTTTCTATATATTAAAAATCATATTTTTATTTTGATCCTATTTCATAATAAAAGTCACATTTTTATTTAAAGCTATATATAGAATAAAAATCACATTTTATCTTTCTAAAAATAATTTCATACATATGATAAAATTTCTATTTTATCTAACCAAAATATTTCCTTTTTACGATAATAATCATATTTTATACAACTAAAAATATATTCTTTATATGATAAAAATCATATTTTTATATTCATAAAAATCCTATCTTTATATATAAAAATCGTATCTTTTCATACTGAAAAATCATATCTTTATGTCATTAAAAATCTAATCTTTTCTAAACTAAAAATCTAATCTTTATACGATTAAAAATCTATTCTTTATAGGATTGAAAATCTAATCTTTATGTATATAAAAATCAAAACTTTATGTGTATAAACATCATAGCTTTATATAAGTAGAAATCCTAACTTTCTATAAATTAAAAAAATCAGATTTTTATAAAATAAAATAAAATCAGAAAAACTCACTATTAATCGGAGGAAGGGAGTTTGCTCGCGGATTCAGGTGGGTGGCGGCGGGCGACTCCGGCAGGATTTAGGGTTTTGCGAGTTTTTAATTGAAGGAGGAAGAGGAGAGGGAGGTTGGGGAAGAAGGGTGATCACTGGAGGGGGAGGTGGAGGGACGTTGGTGGACCACATTGGCGAGGTCTGGTGGACTTAGGGGAGGGCTGCGGTTTTTAGGGTTCGGGGCTTCAATCGAAGGGAGGAGGGAGAGGCGCGGTGGGGGTTGCGGCGAAGCTGGGGGTGCTCCGGCGGCGGCGCACCAGGAGGGGGCGGCGTTGGAAGAACCAGGGGCGATAGGGTTTTAATAACGACTTTTTTTCTTTTTTTTATCTCGATTTTGAACAGTGAGGGAAAGAGGGGTGAGGGTTGGCTTTTATAAATAAATATATAATTTAATTTTTAAATTCCATAAAAGTTATTTTTTCATTCGAATCCCAAATCAAACACAAGACTGTCACTCCCAGCTAATTACCCCATTACGGACACATTGGGATATGTCCCATTAGCCAATTCAACTATTTCGATCAGTTTTCGTTTAATTTAAAATATAAATCAATATATTGAATTTTAAACGTACATTTTAATTTAGTGGGGCCACATACTGACTCCAAAAATTCCTGAAAAATAAACCTAGCTATGTTTTGATTATACGGTCTTAACAAAAATAATTTCATCAAATTTGGAGTTCATTTGAAAAATGTTCATTTTCTGGTCGATCCAATTCAACTGAATTGACAAACGCGCTTAAATTCATCGCGCTCATATATTAATTCCAAAAATTATGAAAATTGGAATTTATCAATAATTTGACATTCCAGATCCAACAAAAGTGTTTTCATCGAAAACGAAGGTCGCTTGCAAAATGGCTATTTTTAAGAGCCATATATTATATAAAATATGTATAATTTCCATAGTTACTTTTCTGAATTTTAAAATGGACATATCTTATAATTTATAAACTGAAATCTCAGTTTCTTACATTTGTTAGAAAGATATTATTAATCAGATTCAAATATTTCTTGTTTCATCCAATTCTGACTTATATTGAATTCTGTACATTCAATTGAAATTAGAAATCGAATTTTCAAATTATCAAGCAATTTTTGGCTCGTTTTATAATTAAAATAAATATATTCGTTCTAACTTCGATTAAAATAAATTTTTAGTCGTTATTATTTAAAATAAATCATTTATATATCCAAAATCCATTAAAATTTCTAAAATAAAATTTTTAAATTGGTTCTGATTTTCCAGGTTGTTACACTATATATCGGTAGCGAGT
The DNA here is from genome assembly GCA_030737875.1 of Allium sativum. NCBI lineage: Eukaryota > Viridiplantae > Streptophyta > Magnoliopsida > Asparagales > Amaryllidaceae > Allium > Allium sativum. The sequence goes on from JASFAX010002860.1 coordinate 14,269, forward strand.
AGTCCTTACAATCCGTAGATTCCAATCACGTCAGAATCATAAATCAAAATAACTCGGGTTGCAACATCAAAGAAATTTGACAAGTAGTCCTTTCCTCAAAAAGATCTACCGTCTTCAACTGCTCCGTCTTCAATCAGCATCTTCAACGATGTCGTATTTGCTAGTCCAGAATGGTTTTCAAATAAAATTCGATCCTGGTCTTATGGTACCAACAATCGCATAGGTCTAATTTGATAGTCGGTTATTTAAATATCATATAAATAACCATTAAGTCATAAAAATAAAATGAATTAACTAGTTTAGTACTTGGCATTAATTGGCCTTTTTAATTAAAGATTAATTAACGAATAGTAAATTTAAAACTTCTAAATCTTTCAATATTATGAATATAGATTTTCATTTCTTATTTTAATATAAGAGTACGCATAAAACCGTTTAAATGCTTAGAATCAAATCATAAATATATATTCTCACTTTGAGTTCAATCAAATTTCAAGTAAAACATCCCTTTTGTTTCATTTCTTTAAACAATAACTAACACTTCCCCTTTCAAATTAGCTATTCAAACTCATCTCGTTAATTCCTAAAATCTTGAAAATATCGTTATATTTTCACAAAATCTCTTTTTATTTCCGTTACTTCAACATTCATTAGTCCCTGACCGTAAATTGGTAAGCAAATAATTCCCTAAGTATCAACCCCGAAGACCGAAATCAACTTCAGATTAATACCCAGAAAATCACTCAACTTAAGCAATATCCAGTTAGGTTCCAATTCTTTAATTTCTCATCTTAACTCCATATCAAACCATTTTATTCCACTTTTAATCCTTTCAAACATTTTCCACTTTGAAAATCTCATTTCAAATCCAGTTATTTCACTTAATTTCATTATTAAGTATTGCCAATCTAAAATCAACTTTTTAACTTCATATCTCATAACTTAAACTCAATACAGACCCCTTTTTATCTCGATTTCTTTTTGTTAATTCAAATGTTAAATAAACATTTATTCAAAACCATCGTATTCGCTAAAAATCTCTTTATAAATTAATTTATAACTTTCGGGTTTTATGATAAAAATCCGTTCAAAAACTCCTTTCATAATTCAATTAGATTCCATTCCAACTCGACTACTTACATAAATGAATTTCATTAAAGAAAAGTTATCACTTAAATTATTATTAATTGAATTAATAATTTACTTCCCAATTAATAAAAATAAATATTAAATTCCTTTTTAAATTCTTATTAAAATTAAAACAAATATTCGTTAAACTGTTTCATTAGATTAATTAAAAATGAATTAATCAAATACCCAATTTCAGTTTGACATATACAACACAAACCATGGTTAATTCGTTAACAAATTCCAACTAGTCCTTCCTTTAAATTAATTAATATTAAAATTAGTTTAAATAACTCCATTTAATCGTTTCTTAAAAATAATTAATCCAACTCTTAACCGTTAGTTAATTTTTGCTTATTTGCTTATAAAATCTTATTAATATAAAAATTTGCATTATAAAAATATTTAATAATTACTTATAAACTTAAATAATAAATAATATATATTTATTTCCTTTTAATAAAATTTTATTTAAAATAATAGAACTAAAAAGCTATCTTCAGTCATAAAATAAATTTTATAGCTTCATTTTTGTTGATTCACCTGATGGTAAATCAATATTTATAAAACGATTGATTTATAGACCGTATATTACCATTTACTCAACTAATACTGCCTATTTGTTATAAGAAAACAAACGTGGAAATTCCAGTCAACGATCAACAACCAAATCAATCATCCAATCAGAACAGTTCATATAATGATAATAATAAATAACATTTAGTATATTTGAGGAATCCAGTTGGATCCCTCCAACCTGTTTTCTCCCTACATCCAAATAGGTTACCCCCAATAAAATCATTCAATTCAATATACATATATAATTTATGAAAATCAACCAGTAACAGCGATCTAAGCATCCTACTATTAATTTTATATGTTTATATAATTATAAACGTGACCAACAAGATAAGCTACCTCAATTGGTCACAGTCATCAAAAATAACGATTGATTTCAATTAAATTAAACGAACTTTTAATTTAACCAATTTAATTAATAAAAAATAATATATTTGGTAAATATCCAACAATAAACAGCCATAGCATACAAATATTAAACCTTACTTATATAAAATATATAAGTGGGACGAAACTAAGTGAGTTGCACTCACCTTGATTATTTAATCGTTAAACAACGATTAACTCGATCAACCGTTTTAATTTTCCAAAAAACGTAGTAAACTCCAAATTGCTCCAAACCAATTCTATCGCATTGTGCTTATCGGTACGATTCCAATGTGTCTAACGTCGTCGAATTCTGATCACCTATGCACGCGATATTAACATTATAAGTTTATACGTATTTAAATAAGTAGTTTATCTTAGTTTTAAAACTAATTTGGGTCTTACCATTTTTCCACCGAGCCCATTATCCTCTTTCACGCAACCTTTAGCTGTAGTGCCATCTTCCCATTTAATTATTTTCTTCCCCACGCAATAGTTCGAAACCTGCTCTTTAACGAATGAAAACTTCCCCACTTCATTTTTTCCTTCACCACGCATGCTTCTCCTACCTTACTACGGTGCCTCCTCCTTACTGTTACACCTTCCCATATTTATTTCTCCCATGGAGCATGTCTTAACTTCTTTATGTTTCACGTCCTATTTTTTTCTTTTCTTCCAAAAACTGTTGCAAACTTCCCTATGCCTTCGCCCACACCGCCAGTAACCCCACTTCGTGCTTCTTCGTTCTAGAACGTTGAACCTCGCCCCATGCTATGTATTCTGCTCCACTGTTTCTTCTTCATTTTTTTCCTATACTACTGCGTTTTTTTTGCTATAGTGCTTCATTCAAAATTCCCGATCTGTACTTGCTACATTGCTCTAGAATTCTGTACACACGCTCAACATATTCCAACAACCATGCAACTTACCCGTTTTATTTTTTTGAACCCCCTACTGTTATGCTCGAAACTACCAAGTATGTCCCCCTTCAAACTGGACAACATATACCGTGCCTTCTCTTCGCTGCTGCACTGAACCCCCACGTCGGACGCCAGTCAACTTCCCCCTCGACCATCCTCTCCATCTTGAATAGAACTGCTCCACGTAAATATGCTCGAGAATATATATATATATATATATATATATATATACAAAATAAATTATGTAGGTTCGATTTTTAAAGGTGGCACAGAATAAAAATAAAAGTCTATAGTAGAGTTTCTGTTCCTTGATTGGGGAACAAATGGAAGTTCATGTGTTTTTACTTTTCTGAAAGAAATGGACGAAGGCACACCTATTTATAAAAGAGGAATAGGAGGATATGATCAAAGTTAAATCATACGTAGGTAATCAATATAGATAGCAGTGTGTTTTCCCCTCAAAACGAGGTAGCTGGAGATGATGATTTGTGTAGACTTGTGCGAGTAGCTGGGTGATAGTTTGGTAGTCGTGTATGGTAAGTTTTATTTGAACGACATGTGCGCGCAGAACGACGGTGGGTTTGCGTAAATATTGGGTAGGCTGTACACATTGGTCGTGGTGTTGATATAGGGTAGGTTTGTTGAGGGAAAAGAAAAGGGAGATGGCCATGGGGCATAAGCATGTGTAGTTTGGCTTAGCAAGAGAGAAATTGGATGTATGTTTTGTAGAAATAAGGTAGCTGCAAATTTTGGGTAGGCTTGTACGTTAGCTTAGGAATTAAGAAAAAGGGATATTGTAGGTGGCATGTATATTAGGTTGGTAGGCTGCACTAATTCTACAAATCATAAGTAAGTTTTATTTCAATTAAATCTTAAGTTTCATTTTCATTTTTTTTATTTAAATATAGTATTTAATTGTACCTCCTATAACCCGTGTTTACCGGTAACCGTTAAATTCGTACTGCCATACATGAACTCCAAACGCAATGTAAATGGATACACCACTACGTCTTAATGTTTTGGTACCAATGAAATTAATTTCGTTAAAAACCAACTCCGTTTGCACAACGACATTATTTTAGTTTCAATTTATTTATCGGTTCACCTTTAAATTGCACACACAAATTAAACAATTCCAATTGGCTCCAAACTGGAAATCTAGCGATAATTAACTATACATATTCTAATAAAAAAATTGGTTGAAAATGTAGGTCATTTGAAAAACAGCTATTTCTATGGCCTATATAACATTGATAAAATATAATTAAATTCAAAATAAAATCTATTTAAATAATAATAAATGATTATTATCATATATCCAAATGAAATCTTATACAACTTGAAGATAAACCAATACATATTTCAAACTCAACGTTAAAAATTCTGGGTTAAACGATATTCAAATTATATAGAAATCGCTTTTTAAATTATAAAATACACGTTATAATTTGTAAACCATTCCATATCTACTATTTAAAAATTTGAATTGGACATAACTCACAGTCTATAATATAAAATCTCAAATTTTCTCTTTCATTAGAAAATTATAATCAAATAGATTCAAATGTTTCTTGTTTCACAGAACTCCGACTTATGTCGAATCCTGTATATTCAAATAAAGTTCAAACATAAATTATGAACTACCACGACGTTACGAGATTGACTATAATTAAATATAAATTTAACGTTCAATCTTCGTTTTAATTAACGAATTCTACATTATAAATCCATTTATAATTCTAGTTCAACATTTAATATAATAAAATATTTTAAATATTTTACTACCAAAAATACAGGATGTTACAATCCTTCCCCCCTTAAAAATTTGGTCCTCGAAATTACTAAGGTAGGAAAAATGTTACAAACCCGTTATCTTTCAAAATCCAATTTTTAACAAATTGAAAACTGATTCATTCAACCCTTTTATTAGATCATTGATGAATTATATTCAACAGATCTAACAAACAATCAACAAACGACCAATGTACAACCAACTTAATCAAATCAATTAAATTTATAGTAAATATTAATATTCGTTGGGGTTTTTCATACTTTAATATCAATTGATTAATATCGATTGATTTTCGTTTAATTTATTTGTATTCAGTTAATATTCAACATAAACATTTACTTTTCTGTCTTTACTGATATTCATTTAATTTCCCAATTGCAAATTTATCTTATTAAACTTCAATATCCATTCTTAGCTCCACTCAATCAAGTTAAGTTCCAGTTACATATCAAATTGACTAATTGATTTTCTCAATAGTTCGTTTCCATTAAAAAAAATCCAAATTCTGATTCATTCAATCTCATTCACTAATTTCACATTGAAATCACCCTTTTTATATTAAACCATTTCAAGTTTTCGATCCCAATTCGAATTCGATTCGAATCAACCAAACACACCAATATCTCAATAACTTGACAAAATTATTTCCTTTCTATACAAGAATATAATTTGGGTAAAATTACTTCATTTATCCTCTTTACGAAACAATATCATGTCAGATGCTAGTTCAAAATTGAACCATTCAAATAACACAATACAAAACATTTGTATATAAAATTTACAAATACACTCTCTTAAATTTATATATTCAAACCCAATCTAGAGTATTAGTGCCCCATATCTATCGAGTTACGTCACAGAGCCAAGATTATTTCTAAATCTTATGCTCTGATACCATTGTAACGACGCGACAGAGTTCGACGCATGAATTTCGACACTACTACATAAACCCGTATTACTTCCCAAAACCTAAGTATCGAAAACACCAGATAATTAATAGAAAGAAATTAGAGCGTGGGATAAAAAATAAAGAAATATTATAATAGAAGGAAATAAGAAGAACAACAACACAACAAAATCAGAGTCTCACATCACAGCGGAACACAATATAATATAGAAATAAATCTTTATTGAGAGGTTGAAATGAAACTTACAATCATCAGAGTATAACTTACAATCAACATATCTTCATAGTTATAACAATCTGTCCTCATATACAACTCACAGCAAAATAAACACTAATATGTCTGAACTCCTCCAGCTTATCTCCGGACTTCACATTATCCGATAATCTGAACTTGTAAAACTCGGTCTGACCCGAGCACTGCAAAAACCAGGATCATTCTGGTGAACCAGAGTGAGAAAAACTCACTAAGTTTATCAGTATCATCCAACTTATTTTAAAGTTAAAACATCTCCTTTTGAAAGAAAAGGATAATCGTAAGACCAGTCCACACATGAACATAGATGGTTTTAGCCTTACAATAACCCAAACCATTTTGAAATCATATCTATTCTGATATTATATTTGTCTCTAAATCAAATAAATAACAATCTAGTAGAACGCTTGCATCTCATGCTCTACATATATTATATATAATCAAAAACCACGGGCGCTTATTGGAGATTGGATTCCGACTATGACAAGGTATAGAACCACATTCCGATAGTGTATCTCTAAAGGGGAATACACAGGGTTCAACAAGAACATATTGCAACCCGGCTACGTATGACCCACCACTCATTTCGCTTAAGTGTATCGAATGTATATCACTAATGGTTAGGATCAAAAATCATTTCACGAAAAAGACAACATCGATAGAATAAAGAAGGAAATGAATTTTCTCTAGATAGGTGATAATAGACCCTGATTGGAGCGACCCACTTAGCCATGTTGCCTGCTCGAATTTTGTCATTTCACGGTTGTAAAGGCTTGAGGTTTAAATTATCTTTTCAAGATAGCACACCATCATTTACTTTGTATGCCACATCATAAGATCCTCCATAAAAAGAACTAATTGATTTCCACAAAAATACTTTGCATGTTAAGCTAAGATGTTTCCTTCTTTTCCACCAAACTTGGTACGTTTGAAGAAATCAATGTGCGTGACCCCTTTTGGAAATACGCTATTAGATATTGTTAGATCAAAATTTGGACCTAACACCCAAATTGTTCCGAATCTTATAGAGTTTCAACTGAAGAATGAGGAAAAAGAAAATAACACACAGAATTTATAGTGGTTCGGCGTTAACGAGCCTACGTCCACTTTATATATTATTGATTATACTTTGAATGTCGGTACAATCAAGGATTTCTCTCAAACTCTCTTTTACAATTGTTATTTCTCTCAGTAATCAAGTAGTTTGACAATAATGGCGGATTTAGTACGCAGTATTGCCAAAAAGATCCCAAAAAATGCCAAGCTCCGGGCTATTTATAGCTGATTTTGTCAGGCGGGTCGTGGTTATACGTGGCACAAATCCCGAGAACATCGGATCGCATCGCCTCCGTTGAGGAAATAGTCAAATTAGCCGTTGTGGACAGGTGTCGCGATCTCCTTGAAAATCGGATCGTGCAGATGGGGAGAATCGGTCAGAATGACGGTTAGGGACACGTGTCGCTAGATCCGTGCGTCTCGGATCGTTGAAGACTAGCTCACGCTTGAACGAGTCAGAGGGTTCGCCACGCATCAGGGGATCGGATCGACCAATACTGGGCAACAACATATGCATGGATCGCATCGCATAGAGGTGTCGTTACGCTGATGAAATAAGGGCGATCCGTCGAGACGCGATCCGATGGTGGGCGAGTCGATAGCGTGCGATCCGTCATCAGGCGAGTCGATGATACGATCCATTCCTTCATATTCTTAGAGAACGTGGTTCCATGCTTTCTTCTTATGAATGATCCTGGGTGGCTTGGTCAAAAAGCGAGCCAACATTTTGCCCCCTCGAAGTATGTTTTATCGATGATGGAACATGCTTCGAAGCTATAGAATCGTCTTTTCTCAACGAGTCGCGGATCAGAGAACGATTCTCTTTCTGGGATTTTCAGAATCCTCATTCCTGAATTTATCGATTCGTATCGCGGGCTCGTGCCGCGGTCCGTTAGCGAGACATTCGTTCCGTTCTTGGGTGTGCACTTGGGCCTCAGAACGAAACGGGCTCCTCTTCGAGTCGTGGTGGGCTTTTGGTTCGCGGCCCGCCGGTCTTTCGTGGATCGAATAGGACAAAGAAGGGGAGACAAACGGTTGCCCTCTTTGCCTATATAAGCCGACCCTCCCCTCTTCACTTTCCTTCTTCTTTCTTTCTGCCGTATCGTTTCGCCTGCACTGTCGAAGAACGAACCCAAGTTTTTCAAACCTTCGAAAATCCGAGCATTCCCTCAATATTTAGAAAGGTAACTCCACAAAAAGCATTCTTATTCGTGAACGCTGCTCTTTCATGAAATTTTTTGACTAATTTGAGGGAGAAACGATGGAAATTTGCGATTTTCTGAAGGAATCATTAAGACGCCATGGCTGACTGGCGTAGAGCTCGAAGATCGAGGATGGGAAGGAGAGGAGGAAAACGAAGGAGGTAGAAGAAGAGGGAAGGCCGGTTCGGGTCGTGGGCAAGGAGAGGAGAAGATGAAGGCGAGTGGCGAGACGGAAGATCGCGGTGACAGCAAAGGCGCGTATCGTGGGGGCTGCAACAATTCGTGAAGGAGCGATCCCTTTGCCCTGCGATTCGATGGGGGGCGATCCCTCTGCCTTGCGATCCGAAAGGGGGCGACCCCTCTGCCTTGCGATCCGACTCATAGTTAATGATGCGAAGAAAATTCAAACTTTAATCGACGCCTTGTTACCATAAAATTCTGAGCAGTTAGGCTAGGGCCCTGATGTTGGACTTTCTGGACTAAAAGACCACATAATTTGACTGCCTATGACGACTAATATTTCGATGATCTTGATAGCTTTCACATTTTATTTTCAATGCACACACACCGGCACTTGCACACACGGGGGATGGGTAGTATTAATCTCATTGTTCATGTTTTCTCGTCCTAGCAGTAATGTCGAATGATCACTCTTCTTCAAGATCCGCAACAGAAGCAGAATCCGAGGTTCCTGAGCAATACAACCCTGAAATTCCTCCCACTAATCCAGGAGGTGAAGATACTGGATCTGAGTACGAGGCCACGGAATCAGATCCGTCCAAAAGTACTTCATCTAGCGAAGAGTCCGAGATAGACGGACGAGCTCCCGACGAGATTCCCGGCGCGCTCGGAATAGATAAATTCTCTGATTCTTTAGCATCTAAGCTCGATGATATAAAGCTTAAGAGAATTTTCTTTAGACACGGAATTCCTTGGGATGACGTCTTGACACCTGGAAGCGAAGATAGACCCCACCTAGCTCCGGAAGGATATATGGCAATCAGCCGGACCATGTGCTTGGTAGGAGCTATTCCTCCATTCCCTCCGATTGCCATCGAAACTTTAAGAAGACTGGGTATTGCTCCGATGCAACTTCATCCGAACGCCTAAGCATCTTTATACACCCTATATGTTGCATACGCGGAGATCCTACACGCCGAACTTAAATTCAGAGATTTGACATTCTTCTTTCTTTTTAAGCACCGTTCTTCGGCAACTCCAAATTTCTCTTTCTTTGAATCAGTGGCGAATAGGAAGGTTCTGTACGATGGATATAGCAATATAGGGGACCCTAAGTCTGATTGGTTTTATATAAGGAAACAGGCCGGATGCCCTCGAAGATGGCTCAAACCAAGTAAACTTTAAGCTTCTAATCGAATATCTTGTTCAAGAAGTCTAGGCGTTAACATTCTCCCCCCTTTTTCTTTGTCTTAAACAGATCACGTCTTCCCGAAAACGGAGGGTCCACTGTACAACAATCGATTGTCCATTCTTCTACAAAGCAGATCCGACTTTCTAAGGATCAAAAAATGCATTATGGATGACAATCTTCATAAGCATCGTCTTCTGGATAGAAGATTTGGACTTGGCACTGGCGGCAGACCTTATAAGTATGTGTCCCCAGTCAGTTGTTATCATGGCACCTGAGTAGGGTTTACTAAGGATTGGTTAGTTTTGTCGGCAGGTTGCCCCCTATTTCTGAATATGGGGGACTTAGAAGATTTCATTGGATGACTGTTCGAATGGTACCGAATTTTTGGCACCTTTCGCAGTGCTTAATCATAAACTTCTTTGTACTCTCTTGACGGTTGCCAAGGTTATAGTTTGAATTCAGTAGTTCAGTCGGTCCTCGATCCTTTAGCAGGGAAGAAGTTCTTTCTCAGCGCTCAATCGGAGACGCTTTTATACTCTCTCTCTCTCTCTCTCTGGAGAGTTAGAGTTCGAGCTCAGCGATCCATTCGCTCCCCGATCCTTCAGCGGGGAAGGAGCTCTTTCTCAGCGCTCAATCGGAGACGCTTTTATACTCTCTCTCTCTCTCTGGAGAGTTAGAGTTCGAGCTCAACGATCCATTCGCTCCCCGATCCTTCAGCGGGGAAGGAGCTCTTTCTCAGCGCTCAATCAGAGACGCTTTTATATTCTCCTGGCGGTCGCCGAGGTTAAACTTTTGCTCAGGCGGCTCCGATCATGGTACACCGCCATGTTTCTTGGACGTCATCTTCGCGTCCTTTATACTCTCTCTCTATTCTGGAGAGCTAGAGTCACGGATCAAGCAGTCTGCAATCATGTATGTTCATCAAACTCGTCCTAGGTGTATATTTTAATCCAAGCTCTGAGGATTGAAACCAGTTGTAACACCCCACCTCCGCCAGGGTGACTCTTGCAAGCACTCTGACTTTGGAGGGGCGTTTAAATCAGGTAAGCATGCATAATGATATATCAAGGCAGAACAAGAACATATGTATATATGGAAACAGAGTAAATAACATAGATAAAACAGCGGAAGATTTTCAAACCATTTCAAAACAAGTCTGGTACAACATAATATCAATTTTCCAAATAAACAAGTCTAGATAAACAACATCATCTGAAAACTGAAATACATAAGTGCTATCCCCAAAATAAGTGAGAACCATAGCTAGCTTCATGTCGAAAACGTACATGAGCTGAAATCCCACAAGCAAGCAATCCAAAATCCAAGCTAGGCTCCTGTATTCCCTCCCTAAGAACCGGGGGGGGGGAAACGGAAGAAAAGAGGCGAAAGAAAACAGGTCAGTCAAAAAGACTGAGTAAGCCCTACTACAATCAATGTAAACTGATAAAGTTAACTGGCATGAGCAGCAGGGATGAACATAAGGATAACAACATACTAGCATGAGGATTAACTAACAAGGTAGATAAAGGTGTCATCGCATAATCAGGATTAAGGTTTTGCACCACAGGTGTACTAGCAAACTAACATGACTTGAATAAACAAGTATTGATCCCTTGGCCCAAGCTTTGGCCCAATAACATGAAGTGACCCTCATACGAGGTCCAATAACATGAAGTGACCCTACCACGAGGTCCAACCCAAACGGTCTAGTCGATCGGCTCCCTAAGCCTAACTCGTCACGTGTTGGTGTCAATACGGCCCAAACATGATTGTAGTCGAACTGTGCCGGGTCCACCCGTCGGGTGTATCAAGCCCTAGGGTGTCAACCCCTGGACACCATGAACATGAGTGCACAGTCTCGATCTACTGGTACCCGTGCATGTTTTCTCCGGCTACGGACTATGTGCACGACCAGAGTCCGCCCGGAACTACACCGGCGTACCACCCTACCGTCGTTTATTGGTCGCTTACCTCCAGTCCAGTAATCGTGCCCCCACCCTAGCCTAGTCCCTTGGGTCATGATGATACAAACTAGGGATTACTGCTGGAGTGGACCCCCCATTGCTAGGATTTTTCTAGTGGGTTAAGTACGGTTTAACCCCTTTACTAATCATGGATTAACTTGGTTAAGTGTAACGATGAGTTCACGACTTAACCCCGATTAATCTACCAAGCCCAAATTGGCTAAGTATTAAATGGTCCATGACTTAACCCTAATCACGAGGCATTAATTAATTAATGCGCCTTAACCTCTCACATTAGACTTTGTTGTGGTTACTAGTTAAGCCGGGCGGGTCCGGGTAGCTTTACACCACAACTTAGTCTAACCTCGGGTTCAAGGTACAACATGACCAACTTCTCACATTGGGTCCTATTGTTTGTAGCAACTAGTTAAGACGGTCGGTTCCGTGTAGGTTTACGCTACAAACTCAACCCAACCTCGAGTTGGCCACACTTATCTTTTCTAAGTGTCGTGTCCATCATGTTTCCAAAACATGTTACAAATTTTCAAGCAATTGGGTTGACCTAACTTAATAGGTAAATTCCCTATGGGTAGACCTAACTTAATAGGTAAATTCCCAAGCTTATGTTTTTATGTCTTTTAAGTTTACCCAACCCCAACGCAATTCCATCGCTTACATATCGCAATAGCGCATAAAGGATAGAAATATGGAACTTGGCATAATCATGACATAAAAGCGTTGAAGCCACAAGTTCAACATGGTGGCATATGAAATGTACATATGTTCATATACTTGCATTAGGCCTCAAAAACATGCATAAAACTAAACTTGTCATATTGGTGATACATGGTGATAAATGACATGTAAAAATGGCCATAAGTTCGCATTCAGCCTCACATGCAAGTTATCATAAGGGAGATGATAACTCACATGTTGCCAAAATGCAACCTTTGGCATAAAGCTTGAAGCTTTATGTTCATATACTCAAGATAAGCTTGCATAACATGATAACATAGACCAAATGATCATCCCAAACTTGCATAACATACTTGCATATCATATGACAACTTACATATCAAACTTGCATAACATAACTTGCATATCATATGACAACTTGCATATCAAACTTGCATAACATAACTTGCATATCATATGACAACTTGCATATCAAACTTGCATAACATAACTTGCATATCATATGACAACTTGCATATCAAACTTGCATATCAAACTTGCATAACATAACTTGCATATCATATGACAACTTGCATATCAAACTTGCATAACATAACTTGCATATCACATGACAACTTGCATATCAAACTTGCATATCATACATTTAACTTTAAAGTTTAAGTATGAAAGGAATAGGGTTTACAATGCTTATGAGGACTCAAATGAGTATAGCAAATGTAAGAAAACCCTTATGCAACCAATTAAACCCCAAAAATGCAAGCAAAATTGATCAAAACTCTTCCTTTATGATGCCAATCTAGAAACTTGACTTGAATGCAAGATAATGATGATCATACAAGTCTAAAAACACTTGTATGCATGGAAAATCACTTAGAAATTTATTTAGGAATTTATGAAGAGAGTGGAGGCCATGAGAGGATTGATTTTGCCATAGTTTAGTTGCTAGAATGAATAATGATGATTTAGGGTAGGTTAGGGTCTTATTTATAGATTAGGCAAGTGTTTTAGGCCATAGGATTAAACCCTAGTTCCAATCTCAGCCCTCAAAACCGAATCTATCCCCCAAGCTCAACACAAACCCAAGATGGTGCACCAGGCTAAACAGCCCGGCTGAGCCCAGTCGACAGCCAAGTCGACAGGGCTGTCGACTTGGTCCAACCAAGTCGACTCCCAAGTCGACAGGGCTGTCGACTTGGGTGTCCTGGCGGGAATTCTCCCACCTGGCCCAATCTGGCCCAAATTTCCAAGTTTCAAACTTGAATTTGAAATCTGTTTTTACCCTGAAATTTTCAGAAAACTTCGTTGGGCCTTAATCGGGTCATACGGACTCCGATTTTCGAAAACTCAGACTCTATTTCGCGTATTTTTCCGAGACGAACGCAATGGCATAGCTCGTTTCCCTTGATTCAGATTTTAGAATTAAATTTTGCCTCGATTTACGTTATAAAAGGTTATGAAAAATACGGGTTGTTACATCCTCCCCTCCTTAAAGGATTTCGTCCCCGAAATCTTCAAGTTAGGAAGAACGTATCCTACCATCCAATCATCCATCTACTCAAAACATCATCCACGAGCAATCATTGTCCTTACAAGATTCTAAATGTTGTATGAACATATGCAAAGGTGTGTGTATATGTCCTTATCTAATGCAAATATCATCAATGCAAATTATGTTAGTGAAATGAATCCATATGTATGCAATTCCTAACATAATGTATAGCATCTATATGTGTGCACATAACATACATCCATATGCAACATCCATGTGATAACACAAAAATTTTCATCCATGAATAAGCATAAACACTCATGCATATGCAATATGAGGAGTGTGTGAGCCGATCTAGTGACTAATCGTGTATAATGCATCCACGAGTAACCACTTGCAAACACTTGCAACCACTTGCAACCATCAAGCATAACATGTTTCAAACACATGTTTCATCCAAAAGGGTTTCTACCTTAGGTTCTCATGACAAGATTAACAGGATAAACTAGATAAACATGGATAGCAAAGAGAAAGATATGCTAGCAAAGAAAAGAGATTGAGAGTGTACCCTCAAAAAGGAATGGATAAAGCCCACGCATCTTCTCCTTGGTTTCCCAAGTTGCGTCTTCTTCGGCTTCACCCCATTGAACCTTTACCAACTTTACCTCTCGATTCCTTAGCTTCTTGGTCTCCGTCCCCAAGATACGAATCGGAGCTCTCCTCAAGGTAGCCTCTTTCTCCACTTCCACATCTTCCAGAACACTCGGCTCAACAACCTCTGCTGATTCATGTAAACACTTCCGGAGATGCAAGACATGAAAAACGTCGTGTACTCCGGCAAGCTTCTCGGGCAACTTCACTATATAAGCCATCTGCCCGATCCTCTCTATAATAGGGAATGGTCCAACAAATCTCGGTGCTAACTTCCCAACGGCTCCAAATCGAACCACATTCCGCAAAGGAGAAACCTTTACGAAAACCATATCCCCAACATCAAACTCCAAATCAGTTCTTCGCTTATCAGCATAGGATTTCTGACGATCCTGGGCCGCCTTCATCCGTCTCCGAATCAACTCGACATTCTCGGATGTATCTCTGATCATATCAGGCCCAAGTATAAGCTTATCTGTAGTCTCCCACCAACATGTAGGCGACTTGCACGGCCTCCCATATAAAGCTTCAAATGGTGCCATCCATATGCTTGCTTGATAACTGTTATTATATGCAAACTCAACAAGAGGAAGATGGTCTTCCCAAGTACCACCAAAATCCAGAATACAAAGCCTCAACAGATCCTCGAGTACCCTATTCACCCTTTCGGTTTGACCGTTCGTCTGTGGGTGATAAGCAGTACTTAGATTCAACCTCGTGCCCATGGCTTCTTGCAAGCTATTCCAGAACTGACTTGTAAAGATTGGGTCACGGTCACTGACTATACTAGAAGGGACTCCATGAAGTCTCACAATCTCACGAAGATATACAGATGCTAGCCCAGATGCGGTCCTCTTGCTCTTCACCGGAATGAAATGAGCACTATTCGTAAGTCTATCCACAATAACCCAAATGCTCGTATTCCCTTTCCTTGACCTTGGTAGCCCATCGATAAAATCCATGGAAATACTCTCCCACTTCCAAAGTGGAACGTCTAGAGGATGCAATAGCCCACCGGGCTTCTTTGACTGGCCTTAACTTGCTGGCAAATGATACATCTAGAGACAAACTCTGCCACATCCTTCTTCATCCCAGGCCAAAAGAAGATGCGCTTCATATCTTTATACATCTTGTCTCCGCCCGGATGTATAGTCAACTTAGAGCGATGCGCTTCCTCAAGAACTTTTCTTACCAAATCTTCCACCATTGGAACACATAACCTTCCGTCTCTCCTCAGCCAACCCTTGTCATCAATAGAATATCGAGCGAGATGACTAGACGTCTCCCCTCGAATCAGCTTATCCATAATCTCAACTATCTGAGGGTCTTCTCTCTGCGAAGCCCCAACTTGATCAAGAAGGGTAGGTCTGAGTTCCAGAGATGCTAAAGAACCGGTCATCGACCCAACCGCCAAAGAGAAATCAAAGGTTGCCACATACTCTAAATTCTTCATCTCAACGAATAGAGGACTCAGAGTCAACCTTTTTTTACTCAATGCATCAGCCACCACATTCCCCTTGCCAGGGGTATAAGCTATCTCAAAATCATAGGATGCCAAGAATTCCATCCATCTTTGTTGCCTCAGATTCAGATCCTTCTGAGAAAAGAGATACTTCAATGACTTGTGATCGGTATAAAGCTCAAATCTTTCGCCCAGAAGATAATGGCGCCAAGCCTTGAGTGCATATACTATTGCTGCCAACTCTAAGTCATGAGTGGGATAATTCTTCTCATGTACTTTGAGTTGTCTACCGCCAAAGCATATCACTCTTCCTTCTTGCATCAGAACAGCTCCCAACCCCGTGCCACATGCATCGGTGTATACGGTAAATAACTTCCCTCCATCGGGCAAAGCTAGAACAGGTGCTGATGTGAGAGCTCTCTTGAGCTTCTGAAAAGCAAGCTCGCATTCTATGCTCCAAGCAAAAACTAAATTCTTCTTCGTTAATTTAGTAAGAGGAGCGGAAATCTTCGCGAAGTCCATGATGAACTTCCGGTAAAAGCCTGCAAGACCTAGAAAACTTCTCACTTCGGTTACATTCCTTGGAGTCTTCCAATCCTGAGCTGCAACTACCTTAGCGGGATCCACTGCTAAGCCTTGCTGAGATACTATATGCCCAAGGAATCTAACTTCCCTTCTCCAAAAGTGACACTTGGAGAACTTGGCCTTCAACTGATGCGCTCTAAGCGTATCCATCACCTCCACGAGATGCCTTGCGTGCTCTTCCTCATCCTTAGAGAAGATCAGAATATCATCTACGAAGACCACGACAAACTTGTTCAAGAAGTCCCTGAACACCCTACTCATCAAATCCACGAAATATGCA
This sequence comes from Allium sativum, assembly GCA_030737875.1. Taxonomy (NCBI): domain Eukaryota; kingdom Viridiplantae; phylum Streptophyta; class Magnoliopsida; order Asparagales; family Amaryllidaceae; genus Allium; species Allium sativum. The sequence continues at coordinate 30,971 of JASFAX010002860.1, forward strand.
GGTGCATTAGTCAAGCCGAACGGCATGACAAGCCATTCAAAGAATCCATCTGGAGTTCTGAACGCAGTCTTGTCTATACTATCCTCAGCTACCCTGAGCTGATGGAATCCAGTAGCAAGATCAAGCTGAGAGAAAACAGAAGCACCGACAAGCTGGTCAAAGAGATCATCAATCCTCGGTAACGAGTGTCTGTTCTTCTTGGTCAGCTTATTCAACTCTCGATAGTCAACACAAAGTCGGAGAGAACCTTCTGCCTTGGTAGAAAACACCACAGGCGCTCCCCATTCAGATATACTTCGTCTAATGAAGTTCTTCTCAAGCAACTCCTTTACTTGCTTACTTAGCTCCCGCCTTTCATGCGGAGCCATGTGCCGAACGGGCAAAGAAATCGGCTTTGCATTATCCACCAGATAAATGCGGAAATCAATCTCTCGCTCAGGGGGCAACCCCCTAACTTCATCGAAAACATCTGGATACTCTCGAACCACTCTCACAGACTGAAGAGTCTCCATTGACGAGTCGAGTGATTCAAGATAGCACAACATGACGGGACCTCTCGGATCACAAGAAATCTCTAGGATGTTTCCGAGGCGAGTCACGAGCCTCACAACCCTATGCTCACAATCAAGAATGGCTCCATATCTGGACAGCCAATCCATGCCCAATATCAATCTGTATCCCCTAAAACCAAGAACATAAGCACTGCACAAGAACTCTACACTCAGTATAGAGATCCTCAAATCCCCACATATCATAGACAAATGGGCGGAACCCCCAATAGGATTTGAGACACAGACGGGATCATCTACCAAGCTAGTACTAAGGTGCAAACTATCAACAAGATCAGATGAGATAAAGCTATGCGATGCACCAGAATCAAACAAGGTACGAACTAGAAAATCAGAAATATATACAAGGCTCTCAACAGAAATACTACCTCGATTGGGAACTTGAGCGATATTGAGAGGATGAACTTGCCCTCCTGAAGGTCCAGCACGCTGAGTCTGACCCTGGCCTTGCCCTTGCTTCTTCGGGCAATCCTTGCTGAAATGTCCAGTCTTACCGCAGAAAAAGCATTCACCATTCTTCCTTTTCCTCTTCTTACAATCCTTGATAAGATGCCCAGCTGAACCGCAATAATGGCACTTCTCCTTGTTGTTCTTGCCCTTGTTGTTGTTCCCCTTGTTGCCTTGACCCTTGTTCTTGTTCTGGTTGCTTTGACTGCTTTGACCACTTGGATTACCCTGATTTCCTTTTCCCTGGGAATCAGTCTTTCTGGCCTGAGTATCATTCACCTTGATCTTTTTCTTGACATCTCCCTGAAGTAACGCCATATCAACCAAACTCTGAAACGTGTCCCCATGGGGAAAATGTGACATGGCCAATCCCTACAACGGCTCATTCAATCCTCTAGCAAAACGAAGAGCCTTCTTCTGAGGAGTATTCACCATATCCAAGCCAAAACGAGCTAACTGATTGAACTTGTTCACATATTCTTTGACAGACATATCTCCTTGTTTCAAAGTTATGAACCTCTCCATTTGCAGATTCTCCTCAGCAGAAGATAGAAACTTAAGCATGAACCTTGCCCTGAAATCGGCCCAAGTCTCAACAGGCCTAGTACCATTGGTGACTTCCCACCAATAAGCGGCTTCATCCTTCATAAGCCAAACTGCCAACAAGATCTTCCTCTGATCGTCTAACCCAAAGATAGCAAATAGATCCTCGGCCTCTTTCAACCAATTTCTGGCCTCTACAAAAGTCTCAGTGCCTTGAAAATTCTTGCCACCCATTGCTTTGAAATCCTTGCAAGTCTTTGCGAAGTCAGCCTGAGGATGCTGAGGGGGAGGAGGAAGAGGAACCTCAGCGACAGGAGGAGGAGGAACATTAGCGACAGGAGGAAGAACATCTGCAGGGCCGGCTTCGGTCGCCCTAGCCTCCAAAAGTCTCCTATACCAAACAGGTACGTGCACTCCCTCCGGAATAGCAAAATTATCGGCCATTCTGAAAAAGAAAAAAAAGATAGATTCAGAATGGAGAAAACGAAGGGATTTTGCTAATGGCTTTTTGGGAAATAGCCTTTAAAATAAGCTAGACTTTTCTTTGGAAAATACTTTATACTTTGTTTTGAAAATAGTTTTCCAAAAGTTTTCTAAAAACCTTTTTGTTCCTTCTCGTAAACCATATGCTCTGATACCAAATGTAACACCCCACCTCCGCCAGGGTGACTCTTGCAAGCACTCTGACTTTGGAGGGGCGTTTAAATTAGGTAAGCATGCATAATGATATATCAAGGCAGAACAAGAACATATGTATATATGGAAACAGAGTAAATAACATAGATAAAATAGCGGAAGATTTTCAAACCATTTCAAAACAAGTCTGGTACAACATAATATCAATTTTCCAAATAAACAAGTCTAGATAAACAACATCATCTGAAAACTGAAATACATAAGTGCTATCCCCAAAATAAGTGAGAACCATAGCTAGCTTCATGTCGAAAACGTACATGAGCTGAAATCCCACAAGCAAGCAATCCAAAATCCAAGCTAGGCTCCTGTATTCCCTCCCTAAGAACCTGGGGGGGGGGACGAAAGAAAAGAGGCAAAAGAAAACAGGTCAGTCAAAAAGACTGAGTAAGCCCAACTACAATCAATGTAAACTGATAAAGTTAACTGGCATGAGTAGCAGGGATGAACATAAGGATAACAACATACTAGCATGAGGATTAACTAACAAGGTAGATAAAGGTGTCATCGCATAATCAGGATTAAGGTTTTGCACCACAGGTGTACTAGCAAACTAACATGACTTGAATAAACAAGTATTGATCCCTTGGCCCAAGCTTTGGCCCAATAACATGAAGTGGCCCTCATACGAGGTCCAATAACATAAAGTGACCCTACCACGAGGTCCAACCCAAACGGCCTAGTCGATCGGCTCCCTAAGCCTAACTCGTCACGTGTTGGTGTCAATACGGCCCAAACATGATTGTAGTCAAACTGTGCCGGGTCCACCCGTCGGGTGTATCAAGCCCTAGGGTGTCAACCCCTGGACACCATGAACATGAGTGCACAGTCTCGATCTACTGGTACCCGTGCATGTTTTCTCCGGCTACGGACTATGTGCACGACCAGAGTCCGCCCGGAACTACACCGGCGTACCACCCTACCGTCGTTTATTGGTCGCTTACCTCCAGTCCAGTAATCGTGCCCCCACCCTAGCCTAGTCCCTTGGGTCATGATGATACAAACTAAGGATTACTGCTGGAGTGGACCCCCCATTGCTAGGATTTTTCTAGTGGGTTAAGTACGGTTTAACCCCTTTACTAATCATGGATTAACTTGCTTAAGTGTAACGATGAGTTCACGACTTAACCCTGATTAATCTACCAAGCCCAAATTGGATAAGTATTAAATGGTCCATGACTTAACCCTAATCACGAGGCATTAATTAATTAATGCGCCTTAACCTCTCACATTAGACTTTGTTGTGGTTACTAGTTAAGCCGGGCGGGTTCGGGTAGCTTTACACCACAACTTGGTCTAACCTCGGGTTCAAGGTACAACATGACCAACTTCTCACATTGGGTCCTACTGTAACAACCCGTATTTTCAATAACCTGTAATAACATAAATCGAGGCAGAATTTAATTCTAAAATGGGAATCAAGGGAAACGGGCTATGCCATTGCGTTCGTCTCGGAAAAATACGCGAAATAGAGTCCGAGTTTTCGAAAATCGGAGTCCGTATGACCAAGATATGGCCTCGCGAAGTTTCACGAAAATTCCCAAATTAAAGTATACTTAATTAAGTGAAATGGGTTGTGTAGATATATATATATATATATATATTGATATATATATATATATATAATTGAAAATTTAATAAATAAATATGCAAAAATGCTCAAAACAGCGAATTGGGAGAGGGGAATGACCGAACCGGCCGATTTTTGAAGTCGACCCGAGCCCGCTGGGTCGACTAGGGGTTAATCCAGGGTGTTTGGCTGTCAACCCGTGGGCCGATTCGCTCAAGTGCAGATTTTGCATTTGAATGGTTCTCATGGTCCATCTTTAATCTAAAGGCCCTAGATGGTTCCTACACTTGACTTCTTCCCCAAGACATGCTTTGATGGCTTGGATTGAATCTAGGGTTAATCCTATGGCCTAAAACACTTGCCTAATCTATAAATAAGACCCTAACCTACCCTAATTCATTCATAATTAAACCTAGTGACTAAACTATGGCAAAATGCTAGCTCTCATGGCCTCCACTAATTTTATGAAGAGGGTTGCATACTAATCACTCTCTAATCAACTTCTAATCCCTTCTTAGCATCTTAATCTTCTTCATTTGGTGTTCAAAGTTGCTAGTTGTGAGTTTCTATCACTTTGATGATCTTTTGGTAAACTAATTAGATGAGATGTGATGAGATTTATGGTTTTGTATGTGGGTTAATGAGCTTTGAATCATATGATATGATGTTAGCATTAATCTTATGTTTATGCATGTTGAGTATGTAAGCTTATGCAAGTTTAATATGATGTATGTTATGTTTGCATGATGCTAAATATGCAAGTTGTGGGCTATGTAATCATATGCATGTTATGCAAGTTCATGGTAATATGCTATGCAAGTTACATGTATGTAAATATGCAAGTTACATGTTTGTTAATATGCAAGTTACATGTATGTAAATATGCAAGTTACATGTTTGTTAATATGCAAGTTACATGTATGTAAATATGCAAGTTACATGTTTCTTTATATGCAAGTTACATGTTTGTTAATATGCGAGTTACATGTATGTAAATATGCAAGTTACATGTTTATTAATATGCAAGTTCATGATGACACATTATGCAAGTCTATAAGCTAATATGCAAGTTTGTTATGCAAAATGAATATGTAAGTTATGTGACATATTATATGCAAGTTATGTGACATGTTATGCAAGTTCATATGCAAGTTATGTGTTTGTTAATATGCAAGATGGCACCTTTGAAACATGTTCATTCATATGCAAGTTGACACCTTTTATATGTGTTATATCATGAACGAAATTACGTGGGAACGATGGGGTAATTAAATGCATAAGTTAATAAGATTGTGTGAAATTAATATAATTATGCATAACACAAAATAAATAAACATAGTATGGGAATTTGCCTATTTGGTTAGGTGTACCCATACTATGTGTTGGGAATTTACCTATTGAGTTAGGTCTACCCCATGGGAATTTACCTATTAAGTTAGGTCTACCCATGTTAAGAAAACTTGATTAATTAGGGATAATTAATATAAAATTATGAGGGTGATTAATTAGGTGTAATTAATTGACTAAGACACGAGGTTGGACTCAGTTGTAGCGTAAAACTGCCCGGACCCAACCGGCTTAACCAGTTGCTACAAATGTTAGCCCAATGTGAGAGGTCTTAGGCACAAACTAAATACGTAATTAATGTAAAGACACGAGGTTAGACTCTGTTATGACATAAGGCTGCCCGGACCCAACCGGCTTAACCAGCGGTCATAAAAGACAGTCTAATGTGAGAGGTCTTTACAAAGGTTACGTTCTTAATTAATTAATTAAGAAACACTTAACCACATTAGCATGTAGAGGGACATGAGGGGTTAAGTGGGTGCCTCGGGTGGCATGAGAAAATCTAGTGGTTGCCTTGGGTGGCAATAGAAAATACGATTAGAATACTTAACCAAAATGGAACATGTAATTAAAACATGATTAAAGGGTTAAGTGGGATATACTAGAAAAAGGGACAAGCTTAGGTGGGTAGCTTGTGGAGGCCCATTTCAACCAGTAACCCATACGTATCTTTGTGGGCTCGACCCATGTCGAGGACGGGACACGCATACTGGGCTTGACTGTAAGAGGCAAACGGGTTAGCGGTGGCAACGCAAGTCCAACGGGCTTCATATGCGTGAGTGGGCCCGGGCTGGTAGGTAAGCCGTTGTTGCATCGAGTAGATATAAGCCGTGCACCTTTAGTTTCATCAGGTTGCCACATTGGGGAATGATACATCCCACGGTGGGGCCAGCACGGGTATCTACGTTAGGGAGCCGATCGAATGGGAAGTAGTGTGTACACCTAGTGGATTGTAGGGCCCCGTGGCGCCTACTTGGTCACCTAGGGGTACGCAGGTACTAATTAGTAAATTTTATAAGTCCTTGGGTGGGATCAACCTTTAAGTTAGGAACGACTGGTGTGGTGCAGTTTAGTAATTTACCTTAGGGAGGGTAGATGCGTCTTTATCCTTTATCTTCGTTTAGTTGACTGCTTAGGGTAGCCATTCATCCCTATATGTTACCGTATATCAGTTTATGTCTTCTCTGGTTACTTTAACGATTGTATTGTTAAAGTTATAGGACTCGCTCAGACTTATGTCTGACCCCGTTGTTTTTATCTTTTTCCCAACCCTCAGGTCCTACGGTGGATCCTAGCAGTAGTGGAGCTTGATCGGATTGCTGTTCCAGTCTTTAGGAGCTTGGATAGATGTAAAGCTCCAGTTATCCAGTTATCTTTTCTTTTGTTTGGCTATTGTATAAGAGTGGGATTATGTACTTCTTTATTTTGATGGATATTGTACTTGACCTTTATTGTGGTTTTATGATGTAACCAGACATGTTTTACTTCCGCTGTTATGAGATGATGTTTTAAAATTTCAAGTACTATTTATATCTGTCTTGTTGTAATTTTTCTGTTCTATATTCACTAAAATACTCCACCGATGCTATGGCATTCCCTTAGTGAGTGATCATAGCGGGAGTGGGGTGTTACACGTGGTATCAGAGCTTAAGGTTACCAGAACAGATAAAATTTTTGAGAAAAACTATTTTCTAAGAGTATTTTCGAAGAAAGTATTTTCAAAAGCATGTCTTCTAAGAGAAAAAGTTTTTGAAAAAGAAAAGCATAATCCCCAATAGCCATATCTTTATCTTTCGGAATCTCCTTTTTGAATCTTTCCTCTTTCGTTTCAGCATGGCTGAAGATCTTAACATCCCGGAGGGTTTAGTTATACCACTATGGTATATGAGGTTGCAAGAGGCTAGGGCCGCGGCTGCGGGTCCGGCCAATGCTACTACACCAGAGACAACCGCTCCTCCTCCTCAGCCTAGAGTGGATAATTTTGCTAAGGTTTGCAAGGAGTTCAAGGCTATAGGAGGAAAACCTTTTCTTGGTTCAGAGACTTTCGTAGAGGCTAGAGATTGGCTTAAGGAAGTGGAAGAGTTGCTAGATATCTTTGAAGTGGAAGAGGGAAAGAAAGTCAAGTTGGCGGCTTGGTTAATGAAGGGAGAGGCCTCATTCTGGTGGGAGGTCACTAATGGAGAACGCCCTGTTGACTCTTGGGCAGATTTTAAGCAAAGGTTTGGGGCTAAGTTTCTCTCAAGGGCGGAAGAGAATCTGTTTATGGAGAAGTTCTTGAATTTGAAGCAAGGGAATCTCACGGTGAAAGAATATGTCAACAAATTCAATCAATTAGCAAGGTTTGGCATAGAGTTGGTGAATACACCGGAGAAGAAGGCTTTGAGGTTCGTTAGAGGCTTGAACGAACCATTGCAAGGAATAGCTATGACTCACATTCCTATGGGGGCCACTTTTGAGAAGCTTGTCTACATGGCACTTATGCATGAGGATGATAAGAATTCTAAGGCACCAGAGAAAAAGGGGGATCAGAAGAAACCGCAACAGCAACAACAAGGCAAGGGCGGAAAAGGCAATGGTGACAAAAAGAAGACGAAGAAGAAGTGCTTCAATTGTGGAACACCAGGACACCTTAGTAAGGATTGTCGCAAAAAGAAGAAGACCGGTTGCTTTCATTGTGGTGAAGCAGGGCATCTTGTGAAAAACTGCCCAAAGAAGGGGCAGAAGACGGGGTCTACCTCAGGAGGGCAGGTGCAAGCTCTTATAGCACCACCTCAGTTAGGGGGGCAAGTTCAGGTTCTCTCAGTTCCACCGATTCAGCAGAGAGGTAGAACTATTTCCGTTGAAAGTCTGGTTTTTCTGTTTGATCATCCAGTTCGTACTTTGTTTGACTCTGGCGCATCGCATTCTTTTATCTCATCATCGTTAGTTGAGTCACTGCACTTAGACACCAGTCTAGTTGATGATCCCTTGGTTGTCTCAAACCCAATTGGGGGCTCCATATATCTGTCTATGATATGTTTGGGTTTGAAGATTTCTATACTTAGCGTTGAGTTTAGATGTGATGCTTTTGTATTGGGCTTCACGGGCTATGGGTTGATCTTGGGCATGGACTGGTTATCCAGTAATGGTGCCGTTCTTGATTGCGAAAGGAGAGTTGTCAGGCTCATGACCCGCTTGGGTAACACTCTCGAGATCTCTTGCAATCCCATGGAATCTGTTTTGCTAAGTTATCTTGAATCGCTCGATGCTTCGGTCGAGAGTTTGCATTCTGTCAGAGTAGTCCGGGAATATCCGGATGTGTTTGAAGAAGTAAAGGGTTTGCCTCCGAAGCGGGAGATAGATTTCCGAATTTATTTGGTGGATAATGCCAAACCAGTGTCTTTGCCAGTGCGCCACATGGCTCCTCGGGAGAGAAGGGAACTTCATAAGCAAGTAGGGGAGTTGCTTGAGAAGGGGTTTATAAGGCGAAGTATATCGGAGTGGGGAGCTCCAGTAGTGTTTGCCACGAAGGCGGATGGGTCCCTCAGACTTTGTGTGGATTATAGGGAACTTAATAAGCTCACAAAGAAGAATAGACACCCATTACCGAGGATAGATGATCTCTTTGATCAGTTGGTTGGCGCCTCAGTGTTTTCGCAAATGGATTTAGCTACAGGGTTTCATCAGTTGAGAGTGGCGGAGGACAGTATAGAGAAGACTGCTTTCCGGACTCCGGATGGTTTTTATGAGTGGCTAGTGATGCCATTTGGGTTGACAAACGCCCCCGCATACTTTGTTGATCTCATGAGTAGAGTGTTCAGAGAGTATCTGAATAAGTTTGTAGTAGTTTTTGTGGATGACATCTTGGTCTTTTCCAAGAATGAAGAAGAGCATGCCTTACATCTCAAGGAAGTGTTGGAGACTCTTCGAGCGCATAGTCTTAAAGCTAAATTCTCTAAATGCCATTTTTGGAGAAGAGAAGTGCGATTCTTAGGGCATGTGGTCTCTAAGGAAGGGATAGTTGTGGATCCCGCAAAGATAGTATCTATCCAGGATTGGAAAGTTCCTAGAAATGCTACCGAGGTAAGAAGTTTCTTGGGGTTGGCAGGATATTATAGGAAGTTCATCAAAGACTTCGCGAAGATATCAGCCCCATTAACCCGCTTGACGAAAAAGAATCTGGTTTTCTCGTGGGATGTAGATTGTGATGATGCTTTCCGACGGTTAAAGAGAGCTTTGACCACCGCTCCAGTTTTAGTGCTCCCGGATGGGAGTAAGCCGTTTGTTGTTTATACCGATGCTTGTGGAACAGGATTAGGCGCAGTCTTGATGCAGGAGGGAAGGGTAATAGCCTATGGAGGGAGACAATTGAGAGTGCATGAGAAGAATTACCCTACCCATGATCTAGAGTTGGCCGCGATTGTTTTCGCACTTAAGTCTTGGCGCCATTATCTTCTTGGTGAGAGATTCGAGTTGTTCACCGACCATAAATCATTGAAGTACTTATTCTCTCAGAAGGATTTAAACTTAAGACAGCAAAGGTGGATGGAGTTCTTAGCATCCTATGATTTCGAGATAGCGTATACCCCTGGTAAGGGTAACGTGGTGGCAGACGCCTTAAGTAGAAAAAGGCTATCTTTGAGTCCATTGTTCGTGGAACGACGAAGCTTGGAGTTTCTTTCTTTGTTCGACTTCAGACCTTCTGTTGATTTTGTACCTGGTTTGTTGGCATCCTTGGAGGTTAGACCTACTCTTTTGAGACGGATTGGCGAGGCTCAGCGAGACGACCCACAGTTGGTTGTGTTGGTAGAGAAGCTTATAAGAGGGGAGTCGTCCAGCCATTTGGGTAGATACACCATAGATGATAAGGGATGGTTGCATAGAGACGGTAGACTTTGTGTACCGCAAGATGAGGGTTTGAAGAAGGCTATTTTGGATGATGCACATCGTTCAAGAATGACTATTCATCCCGGTGGAGACAAAATGTACCAAGACATGAAGAGAGTTTTCTTCTGGGCCGGTATGAAGAAAGATGTGGCCGAGTATGTGGCTAGATGCTTAGTGTGCCAACAAGTTAAAGTGGAGCAAAGGAAGCCCGGTGGGTTGCTACACCCATTGGAAGTTCCACAGTGGAAGTGGGATAGTGTCTCGATGGATTTCATCGACGGGTTACCGAGATCGAGGAAGGGCAATACGGGAATTTGGGTTGTGGTAGACAGACTTACCAAGAGTGCCCATTTTATACCCGTAAAGAGTAAGAGGACCGCTCCATGGCTTGCTTCAGTCTATGTTAGAGAGATTGTTAGATTGCATGGCGTACCATCCAGCATTGTGAGTGATCGAGATCCTATTTTCACTAGTGAGTTTTGGAGAAGTTTGCAAGAGGCGGTAGGGACTCAGTTGTGTTTGAGCACCGCATATCATCCTCAGACGGACGGTCAGACTGAGAGGGTGAACCGTATCTTAGAAGATCTTTTGAGGCTTTGTATCTTGGATTTTGGAGGTACATGGGAAGAACATCTTCCTTTGGTGGAGTTCGCATATAATAACAGCTTTCAGTCCAGTATTGGTATGGCTCCTTTCGAAGCTCTTTATGGAAGGCCTTGTCGATCTCCTACATGTTGGTGGGAATCTACGGATAAGATCTTGCTTGGGCCGGATATGGTTAGAGAGACTTCAGAGAAGATTGATTTAATTCGAAAAAGGATGAAAGCAGCGCAAGATAGACAGAAATCTTATGCGGATCGGAGAAGGACGGATCTTGAGTTTGAGGTTGGGGACATGGTTTTTGTCAAAGTATCTCCATTGAGAAATGTTGTTCGCTTTGGGTCCGTAGGGAAGTTAGCACCAAGATTTGTTGGGCCGTTTCCTATTAAGGAAAGGATTGGACGGATGGCATATAGGGTGGAGTTGCCCGACAGACTTAGTGGTGTTCATGATGTATTCCATGTATCACATTTGAGGAAGTGCTTACATGAGACCGCAGAGGTGGTAGAGCCGAGTTTGCTTAGAGATGTAGAGGTAGAGCGTGACGCGACGATTCGACGAGCTCCTACTCGCATCCTTGGGTCAGAAACTAGGAAGTTGAGGAACAGAGAAGTCCAGCTAGTTAAAGTGCAATGGGGAGATGACGAAAGCAATGCTACTTGGGAGATGGAAGCGAAGATGCGTTCTTTGTATCCATTTCTTTTTGAGAGTATGTCTTTTAACTTCTCCTTTATTGCTTGTCTAGTACTTATCTTATCTTTAGTATATCCTCTCGCTAATACCTATGACCTTTAGATAGGGTAAAACCTATGGTTGAAACATGTGTTTGAAACATGTTATGGTTGATGGATGCATATGGATGCAATTGTTTGCTAGTGGTTGCTCGTGGATGCATATACACACACATTAGGCACTAGATCGGCTCAGTCACTTCATGTTGCATATTGCATAAATGGATGTGGTAGTTAGATTGATGGATGTATCATGGCTGTGTTATCATATGGATGATGCATTTTTGTGTATGGTTGTGCACGCATGTAGAAATTTGTATGTGTCAATAGGGTTTCGCATACATATTGGATGCATGGCACTATCATGGTTTGCATTAAGGAGGTTTACTGTATCAGTAACCGCCTGATTTTCGCATTAGGTAAGTACATATACACACACTTTTGCATATATCCATCCAGCATTTAGAATCTTGTAAGGACAATGATTGCTCGTGGATGATGCTTTGAGTAGATGGATGATTGGATGGTAGGATACGTTCTTCCTAACTTGAAGATTTCGGGGACGAAATCCTTTAAGGAGGGGAGAATGTAACAACCCGTATTTTCAATAACCTGTAATAACATAAATCGAGGCAGAATTTAATTCTAAAATGGGAATCAAGGGAAACGGGCTATGCCATTGCGTTCGTCTCGGAAAAATACGCGAAATAGAGTCCGAGTTTTCGAAAATCGGAGTCCGTATGACCAAGATATGGCCTCGCGAAGTTTCACGAAAATTCCCAAATTAAAGTATACTTAATTAAGTGAAATGGGTTGTGTAGATATATATATATATATATATTGATATATATATATATATATAATTGAAAATTTAATAAATAAATATGCAAAAATGCTCAAAACAGCGAATTGGGAGAGGGGAATGACCGAACCGGCCGATTTTTGAAGTCGACCCGAGCCCGCTGGGTCGACTAGGGGTTAATCCAGGGTGTTTGGCTGTCAACCCGTGGGCCGATTCGCTCAAGTGCAGATTTTGCATTTGAATGGTTCTCATGGTCCATCTTTAATCTAAAGGCCCTAGATGGTTCCTACACTTGACTTCTTCCCCAAGACATGCTTTGATGGCTTGGATTGAATCTAGGGTTAATCCTATGGCCTAAAACACTTGCCTAATCTATAAATAAGACCCTAACCTACCCTAATTCATTCATAATTAAACCTAGTGACTAAACTATGGCAAAATGCTAGCTCTCATGGCCTCCACTAATTTTATGAAGAGGGTTGCATACTAATCACTCTCTAATCAACTTCTAATCCCTTCTTAGCATCTTAATCTTCTTCATTTGGTGTTCAAAGTTGCTAGTTGTGAGTTTCTATCACTTTGATGATCTTTTGGTAAACTAATTAGATGAGATGTGATGAGATTTATGGTTTTGTATGTGGGTTAATGAGCTTTGAATCATATGATATGATGTTAGCATTAATCTTATGTTTATGCATGTTGAGTATGTAAGCTTATGCAAGTTTAATATGATGTATGTTATGTTTGCATGATGCTAAATATGCAAGTTGTGGGCTATGTAATCATATGCATGTTATGCAAGTTCATGGTAATATGCTATGCAAGTTACATGTATGTAAATATGCAAGTTACATGTTTGTTAATATGCAAGTTACATGTATGTAAATATGCAAGTTACATGTTTGTTAATATGCAAGTTACATGTATGTAAATATGCAAGTTACATGTTTCTTTATATGCAAGTTACATGTTTGTTAATATGCGAGTTACATGTATGTAAATATGCAAGTTACATGTTTATTAATATGCAAGTTCATGATGACACATTATGCAAGTCTATAAGCTAATATGCAAGTTTGTTATGCAAAATGAATATGTAAGTTATGTGACATATTATATGCAAGTTATGTGACATGTTATGCAAGTTCATATGCAAGTTATGTGTTTGTTAATATGCAAGATGGCACCTTTGAAACATGTTCATTCATATGCAAGTTGACACCTTTTATATGTGTTATATCATGAACGAAATTACGTGGGAACGATGGGGTAATTAAATGCATAAGTTAATAAGATTGTGTGAAATTA